>JASAND010022027.1:0-22400 GCA_030248195.1 Trissonchulus latispiculum
CTATATATAATGACTGATCAACATTATATATATGAAGGATAATTTGTAATGAAAAGCTTTATGCAGTATGTATTTATATAAAAGTAAATCTGCAAATTATTCGTATTATGACATACGCCAATATGAGCCTCGTTGTACGACAGGCTCATATGTTAAGCGGTTGCAACTTGTTTTCCTTAATTTACAACCTCCCTACGGAACTCATATGTATTTTACAGGCTAGTTTTTGCTTATGTACAACCTGCATACGAAGACTCATATGTATTTTACATGCGACGAAGGAGCACTTTTTGTTCTTGTACAGCTCAATCTGACTTATTAAGGCGCCTTTGAAGCATACTTTTTGGCCATTTTAGCGTTTTGGCCGACTTTGGCCCCCAGCCAAAAATTTTTTCCGGCTCCGGGAGGCATAAAAACTAGCTTATTTTCTTATTTTTGATTTGTACTACAAGAATATATATGGGTTTCATAGGCAAAAATTTTTCTATCTGTAGTTATTCAAGCTACAAAACCCCCTTATGAGACATCAAAAGCGAGAAACCGGAAAAAAACATCACTCTCGTAAGCGATTTTTGGCATAACTTTTTAACGGAAAGTGGTACGGGGATGAAACTTCGCACACATACTAAACTCGACACGTACAATTTTTTGTGCACATAATCTGCGCAGGATCTGCGCAGCTTCTGCGCAGCCTTGTTTTACACGGTCATTCGACCATTTTCACTCATATTATAGGGGTCGCTACCGCGACCCCTATGATACCTTCATGAGCATACATATATAAAATAATAGAAAACAAGAACAAAAAGTGCTCCTTCGTCGCATGTAAAATACATATGAGTCTTCGTAGGCAGGTTGTACATAAGCAAAAACTAGCCTGTAAAATACATATGAGTTCCGTAGGGAGGTTGTAAATTAAGGAAAACAAGTTGCAACCGCTTAACATATGAGCCTGTCCTACAACGAGGCTCATATTGGCGTCACAGTGCATTCCACATTAAAGCCTCATTAAAGAACCTCAGCTTCATCCACATTACGGAAAAAAGAATAGACGTCATGGCCCAGGACTGAAGTGAACTACGACTGCTCAAGCTGAACTGTACATGCAACCTGTTTCCTGAAACACTATGGCACACCTCTAATGCATTCTCGAAACACTTTCACATTATACACACGCAGAATGCGTTCCCACTTGGCTGTGAGTCAGAGCGCCTCATGGCGTACCGTATTGAGCATATGCACACTATATATATATAATGACTGATCAACATTATATATATGAAGGATAATTTGTAATGAAAAGCTTTATGCAGTATGTATTTATATAAAAGTAAAATATATATCTGCAAATTATTCGTATTATGACATACGCCAATATGAGCCTCGTTGTAGGACAGGCTCATATGTTAAGCGGTTGCAACTTGTTTTCCTTAATTTACAACCTCCCTACGGAACTCATATGTATTTTACAGGCTAGTTTTTGCTTATGTACAACCTGCCTACGAAGACTCATATTATGTATTTTACATGCGACGAAGGAGCACTTTTTGTTCTTGTATTATTAATTTGTGCCAAGTATGACAGTAGTAGTGCCATCTTTTGGCATTGTGGCCCTTATTTTTGACCATAGGTGTAAGGTGGGCCGGGGGCGCAGAAGTTTCAAAAATGGCCAAATTTTAGGAAGTTTTAGGGTAAAATTAAAAATTTTGCATTTTTACTTAGTGTTTATTATGGCGAGAAAACCCATTTTTACTGGAGGGGGTTTGACTCGATATGCTTTTGGACGGAGTATATATAGCAAGGTTAATAAACAAATTCATAAAATCTAATTTTTGCTCGCCATTTTCAATGGCTGAAATGCGATTTTCCGATACGAAATAATTTTGGGAGTTTGGGTCTCAAGAGGGCTGATAAGGTGACCCCACTCCGTTATATATATGCTGTAGTCCTAATGACCTAGTCCACTTAGGCATTGCGTTAGAATCTCCCTATACGTAGGTGTTGTTGAACCACACCGCAGGACAGAAGGGCAGCCACTTATGCATTTAAGCATTGCCTATTACGTCCCACTTGAGTCTAATTAAGCACTCAGTCCAGATTAGGACATTGCTTTAGTCCACTTGAAGGCATTGTACAGTGATAGTCCACTTAGGCAAGTTTAGGCACCGGTGTAATCCTAAGTCCACTTAGGCATTGCGTTAGTCCACTTAGGCATTTGCTAAGTTCACTTAGGCATTTAGGCACAAGGTTTTTTTAGGCCATAGCTTAGGCCATGGCCTAAATTTATGAGTCGATGGCCTAAAGAATTTTGGCCGTTGAGGCCATTTGGCCTAAATTTTTCGACGAAAACCCAGTTAAATTTTATTGATTTTTAAGTAAAAACAACAATTTTCTAAAAAAATTTTCGCGCCTTCGGCGCGAATTTATACATTTTTCCTTGTATTTCTGGGCTGCGCCAGCCGCCAGCTAGTTACATTGTCTATTTGCACTTATAAATACACATTCAAGTTATAATTTCATTTATATATACTATTATAAAGATTTCATCGAAGAAATGCTATTTTAGTATGTAGTTTAACTTTATTTCTATTAGTTTAATTTTTTCTTTCTTTGGTTCATACTCGTATGCTCCTACCTGTTTTAATTTTCAATAAAAATTCATTAATTCATTAAAACTGTCGTGCACTATTATTTCTATGCTAACAAGGATCTATTTTTGCAATTTTAAGGTAAAAACGTAGTTTTTCTAGTGTGTTAAACAGTGACGATGGCGATTTTTGTTGTTAAACAGCGTTTTTGAATTATAACCCGTGAATATATGATAACTGTAATTTTAACAATGCGTAGAATAACGCACAACCTAGAAATTAACGAAATTTGGATGGCCTAAATTTTTTGGCTGATGGCCTTAAAAATTTGAGTCGTTGAGGCCATTTGGCCTAAAGTTTGGCGACCAAAAAACCCTGCCGCCCATGTGCATCACGAAAATAATATCAGGACTGCCCTCCCCAAGCCACGTTATATATTACCTATAGCTTCACCAGGGGTTGGAGAAACCTTGCCTGGAGTAGGGGGTACGTAAATTTTGGAGTTTCGGTGGTTGACAACCGAATTGTAAGGGGCAAAAACAGCTACGTTTTTTAAAAATTTTTGCGTCTGCCGCAGTGGCGGCGCAAGGGGGGTACGAGCCCCCGGCGATTTGGGCCCCCCTTGAAAATTTTTTAGCTGTTTATATGCATAATTTGAGTGTTTTTAAGAAATTTTTTTAAAAATCGGCAACTTTTTGCCAAAAACCGAAAAATGTTTGCTAAAAATCTAAACATTTTTACTAAAATTTGAGAATTTTTTGGAAAATGAAGGTAAAATTTGCTAAAATTTTGCAAAAACTTTGGATTTCCCAAAAAATAGGTCGCCAGATTTTGGGTCGGGCCCCCCGCTTCAAAAAATCCTGGCGCCGCTACTGGTCTGCCTTCGGCGCGGTAATTTATATACCTTTTACCCACCCACCTGGCAGTTTTCCCCACCTAGGGAGGGGGAAGAGGGGGGCGGCTTCCGAAAAGTGGGGGACGAGCCAAAGGTAAAAATTTACCGAAATTTTGGCGAAAAATTAGCATTAAGGTAGAAACGCAAAAAATCGCTGTTTTTAAGCTTAAAATGAGCTCCCCAAAAAAGTGGGGGGGCCGAAAGTGGAGGGGGGAACCGAAAAGTTGGGCCCCCCACCCCCCCCCCCCCACTAAAAAATGCCAGCCCAGCTCACCCTAATTTCGGCTACCCCATCCTTCAACTTTTTATCAAGGTACACCTATGCCTATGCGTGTAACGGAGATTTGGGCTGGGAGCAGGTGCGGATCCAGGGCGGGGGGCGGGTGGGGGCGGCCGCCCCCCCGTCGCGATTCGAAGGTAGGAAAAATTAAGAGAGAGAGAGAGAAAAAAGGGCAAAACCCAACCAATTTCGCGCCTTCGGCGCGAATTTTCTACTCTTTAATAGCATATTTATTGCATTTGTGAAGAAAAAGCTTGAAATGCATCCGATTTTTCTGAGAAAATTACCATTTTTGCCTAAAAATGTCAAGAATTTTAGAAAATTTGTTCAGTTCTTCAGTATAAAAAGAATTAAAGATCCGAAGACCGATTTTATTGCAAAAACAAAAAATTTCTTCAACTTCTGGGAGGCTCCGCCCCCCAGACCCCCCGCTGGAGAAATTTTACCGCCCCCCCGTCACGAAATCCTGGATCCGCCAGTGGGTGGGAGGGCTTCCCCAACAGACCCCCAACCCCCACAGGACCCTGGCTTCATAGGTGTACCAGGCTACAGTTTGCCCCCTGTGAGACCCCCCACGGAGAGGCCAGACCCCCCTCCCCCTACCCAGTACCCGACCTCAACTACTCCCCCCAAGCCGAGCTCAAACCTCCTCCCCCTAAACTTGGGTCCAAACCAAGTAAAAAATGCAAAATTTTTGAAAAACTTTCCTTCACTTTCTGAAAATGTTTGTAAAAAATTCTAAAAAATGGCTATAAATCAGCTATAAACAGCTAAAGATGGTTATTTATAGCAATTAAAAGGTAATATACTCAATTAAAAACCACTATCTGGGCTAATTTAGGCATATTTTTGCATAAATTTGTCAATTTTTAAGCCCTATTTTCGCATACGAAAACTATTGGCAGAAGCTTTTGAGCACGCTTAATGTACTGTACATCGAAAAAGCAGCATTTTTAGCTAAAAAACGTGGGTATATACAGTTTAGGGGGGTCACCCCCCCAAATTTCCAGATTCCGGATTTGGGTGGGGTCCCCCGAGCCAAATTTGGACCTTCTACTCCCCCCTCCCCAACCCAAACAGGTGGTACACCTATGCCTATGGTGTACCAGGCTACAGTTTACCCCCCCTGTGAGACCCCCCCACGGAGAGGTCAGACCCCCTCCCCCCCTACCCGGCCTCAACTCGTCCCCCCCAAAAGCCGAGCTCAAATCCCCCTCCCATAGGTGTTGGGGGGGGGGGGGGGGTGGGGGACCCATCCCCCCAAATGGAGGGGTCGCCAACCCCCCCTAAAAATTTTTTCCTACCCCTCCCCCGAAATCGATTTTTTCAGACCCCCCCTAAAAATTTTCAAACCCCTACTTAAATTTTTGAAAATTTTTAGCTAAAAACTCGAAATTTTTCCAAAAAATTCCAAAAATTAGCGAAAAATTGGTAGAATTCGCTTATTTAAGCTAAAAATCGTTAAAAGAGCTGTAAATTGAGAAAATTCTTCAATTTTTTAACGAAAAACCGACTTTTCCGAAATTTTTCACCGACCCCCCCCCTAGAAAATTTTTCTTACCCCTCCCCGAAATCGGCTTTTAGCGACCCCCCCTCCTCCTTTTTTCGCCAAACCCCCCTCCCTCCTTTTTTCTGAACCCCCACCCCCACTTTTTTCGCCAGCCACACCTATGCCCCCTCCCCCCTAAAATTGGGTCCAAACCAAGTAAAAAATGCAAAATTTCTTGAAAAAATTTTTTGCAACATCTGAAAATTTTTGGAAAAAATTAGAAAAATAGGCTATAAGTCACCTATAAACAGCTAAAGATGGTTATTTATAGCAATTAAAAGGTAATATGCCTTGCGCAATTATAAACCACAATCTGGGCTAATTTAGGCATATTTTAGCACAAATTTGTCAATTTTCAAGCCCTATTTTCACATACGAAAACTATTGACAGAAACTTTTGAGTACGTTAATATACTGTACATACTAATACATTTACAAATACATACTAAATAGTACATACTAAATACATTTAATGTACTGTACATCGAAAACGGAGCATTTTTAGCTAAAAAAACTTGGGTACAGTTTAGGGGGGTCCTCAACCCCCCCCCCATAGGTGTAACGGAGATTAGGGGTGGGGGAGGCTCCCCCCGCCAACATTTTCTGGGGGCCCCCTCTGGCGACCATAGGTGTGGCTGGCGAAAAAAGTGGGGGCGGGGGTTCTGAAAAAAGTAGGGAGGGGGTTTGTCGAAAAAAGGGGGAGGGGGGGTCGCGAAAAGTCGATTTGGGGGGAGGGGTAAGAAAAATTTTCTAGGGGGGGTCGGCGAAAAATTTCGAAAAAAGTCGGTTTTTCGTTAAAAAATTGAAAAATTTTCTCAATTTACAGCTATTTTTAACGATTTTTAGCTTAATTAAGCGAATTCTAGCAATTTTTCGCTAATTTTTGGAATTTTTTGGAAAAATTTCGAATTTTTAGCTAAAAATTTTCAAAAACTTAGGTAGGGGTATGAAAATTTTTAGGGGGGAGGGGTCTGAAAAAATCGATTTGGGGGGGGGGGGTAGTAAAAAATTTTTAGGGGGGGGGGGTGGCGACCCCTCCATTGGGGGGGAGGGGTCCCCCCCACCCCCCCTAACACACCTATGCTGGCGACCCCTCCCAACTCCCCCAGGACCCCCCCCAACCCTCCCCCAAAAAATCTTTCATTTTTTATGCCAAAATCGCATTTTCTGCCGTTTCTAATGATAAAAAGCCTCAAACCATAAAGTAATTTTAACATTAGACAGTGGTTTTAAACTCAAAAACGTGACTGCCAACATGTTTTTAAGTCCAAAATAAGCTCGATGTTGAGTCCTAAGATCCATAATACAGTTAAAAACGTATATTTCTCATGATAATAAACAGTTTAAGCCAAAAATTTGGACATTTTTGAAAATTTTTAGTCTAAAAATTCTAAAGTCTAAAACTACGTCTTATGATAAAATTTCTTAATGATTTCATGTTTTTCGGCATTAGCAATGGCTGAAAATGCGATTTTTGGCATAAAAACAGAAAAATTTTGGGGGGGAGGTTTGGGGGGGTCCCCAGAAAAAGTTGGTGGGGAGCCTCCCCCACCCCAAATCTCCGTTACACCTATGTTTTTGAGTATGTTTAATGTACTGTACATCGAAAAAGGAGCATTTTTAGCCAAAAAAACTTAGGTACAGTTTAGGGGGGGTCCCCCTCCCCCAAATTTCGGATTTTGGTGGGGTCCCCCGAGCCAAATTTGGACCTTCTACCCCCCCCCTCCCCCCAACCCAAACTGGTGGTTATAACTTATCCCGTACTCAGCTCATTGTCTGTGCTGAGTCCACAGAGTTACCGGAGAAAGCTTCAAATTAGCAGCTCAAACCTTGAACATGACTGTGTCAAATCAGATAAATCTTGTTAAACATTTTACGTGTGTTTAGGGGTAAAAATATTTCATTTCTTTCTTATCCAAAACAGAGTTTAAGTTCATTCTAGAAACATTTTAATATATAGTAAACAACACTAAAAATGGTCGGGTGGAGCATGAAAAATGCAATATGGGTGACATTAAGTTTTAAGCGGACATAAAACTAGGCCCATTACGAAGAAGAGGGTATGCATTCACTTTCGTAAGGTCAATATGATAACGAAGGGAGATATATCCGCTACCAAGTACTGGTGAAATTTTCGATAAAGAAGACAAGTGAAGCCTAGATATTTTTTCACTGTGGACCTGAATTTGTGACAGAGCTAGTCTTTTAACAACCTTCTTAAGGATTTGGACCAGTGAAATTAAAATTAACACAAGCTGAAACAATTTGAACTTAGGTACGGAATAAGCCACAGCTAGTTAAAGCCATACGTAGTGCTTGGAACTTGGGTAATAATCAAATTAAGTGTCGAACTCAAGAAAGTTAGCCTTAAATCTACACCCAAATAATAACCTCAATTGTGTTAAACGATCACTATGTAATCAAATTGAATACCAAAGAAAAGTATTATAAGATATACGGTAGAGAATTAATTACTGCTGCTTAACTATGAATATAATTGTTAATTGTATTCTTGTATTGTGCTAATGTGTTAATTATTATTGTCCATGCTAGTAATGTCTCGTAGTTGTTCTGTTGCTACCGTAATTCAAGAAAGAAGTGTTTGTAAGGCTAAGCAAAATTGGGCTTCCAAATTGGGTTTTCTGGAAAGAGTTGGTCTTCCTATTTCTGACAATTATAGATTTTATGAAGGAATTGGAAATTGGATTGGGCTTGTTGCTTACGTCAATCTGGCAAGAACAAAGAATGTTCTAGAAGTTTCTTAGCCCAAAAAGCTAGCAACAAGCGAGAATATTTTGTTGGAAAAGCTAAGAGCTGGAAACTTGTAATACCTGTGGGAAATTTAGAGAGAAACTTTAGGCTATTCTTGGAATTGGAAACAAATTGTAGGTATTACGTAATCGCAATCGTCTTACGGTACTTCGGCTTGGAATAGTTTGCTTTTGTGTTATACGTGGGGTCTTGGTATTTGTGCTGGTGGAGTCAAGTGGTGTCCAATAAACTGGGTGCTTGCTATATTGTCAAAGTAAAAGATCGTGAAGTGTACCTATTGGCTAAGCAAAGACTCCGATAAGATTAGTGAAGATCCACTGCGCTTTAACTCTGCCTCCGCTGGTCGTCTACCCCACGGCCCGCGACATTTGGTAGCAGAGCGTGGTTAGTCCGACACGCTTCTGCTTACCAGAACATTGGTGCACTTCAACTGGAATTGCAGTGATTTTATAAGAGCGTGATTTGTCCGACACGCTGTTGCCTAGCAGAACCCTTCTGCATTAGAATTATTGGAAGCATTGAACTGTGACATTTCCGCGCAACGTCTGCGCATTCAATTTTGGACTTTATTAGTGTTGTCGGTCCATTGCCGCGCACTGTCAGCGCAATTAGCTCTGAACTCTGTACTCTGGATTTATATACTCGTCCTGCCAGCGTCTTCCTCTTTGAACTTTGAACTCTGCTTAACCTTACCTTACGAACTACGTACCGCGCATTTCCGGCGCCCGAACGACTTTTCGAACTTTTGATATCTGACTAGGTTCTTGCCGCGCAACGCTAGAGCAAACCGAACCCAGACTTCCAGCAACAAACATTATATCAATTATTGACTCTATTGGGGTTTTGCCGCGCAACGTACAGCGCACTTGAACCCTTGAACTTTGACAACTTATGTGACATTTACTATTACTGTTGGCTTGCCGCGCACGTTAGCGCAATTGCCAATTGAACTTTTGCCGCGCACCGCCTGTGCCCGATACGAACTTTCTGATTAGTAATTGCCTACAGTAGTCGCTGTGGCGCAACCAACGACGTCATTTGCTTGGCCTTGGAATTAGCCTTTGCCTAACGCTGAATCAACTCCTCTGCTCCTTCGCGATCCTCGATTACCTCCGATAATCTATTCTACCCCACGGCCCGCGACATTAATATGTTGAAATTATCAGTTTCTATGCATTTTTCCTTCTTTTCCAGATTTACGAGCATAAGCTTTAAGTTTCAATATGTAACTATGACTTGGCTCTTTACTATGATTTTGAATTTTACAGAGATTTGAGAGACGAAAATTACTAATTTTTCGCTCTTCCGCTAAAACGTAGCTAAGCCCTTTTTAAAATATAGTTAATCATTCGTATGTCGTTAGATGTAGGATACACCACTCTATGATGTTAATTTTCCATCTGCATCCCAGGCTGGCACGTGTATGCCATTTATGTTAGATTTCAAGGAGTTAGCCTACGCCTCTATTTTCTCTCTTCCACTATCCTTTTTCTCAGCAGCATTCCTTCTTTTCCTTTCTCACATTGTTCTCTCATTCCTAGTTGCAGGTACTCTAATATCGTTCACAACTTTTCATTCCGTTCAAGATAAAATTTGGTTGTTGTACCAGTACTAAAGTTTCATTTAACCATCCACACTGTGATGCATGCAATCACCATCCGTTTAGTCTATTAGCCAATCTTTCAACGGTAAGCCTATTGCACTAAACAGTATAGGCCCCCAAATTAATCAGCATCTACACATAGACTTCTATACGTTTTAAATTCCAAAAGGCGTAGGGTTGCATGCATACAGCAGTGAAATTTTACAGTTAGTTTTTATTTATAGTGTACAAATCACATAAATAAAAGAAATTAAATAGCATAATAGTACAGGAGACAAAACATCACATTAGCATTCAGCGTAACATCACTACACCAAATCAGCCGGAAACGGAACATTGAACAGTTATATTATGTATACACATAAAGTACTTCTAACTAACATCTTTAGGCATGAAGAATTATGAAGAATTACAACCCTTAGAACATGACCGTCGCTGATCAATATACGCTTAATTAACATGTTCGATTAAGTACAGCTATATGCTTCCATAAACGCTAATAGTATTATCAGTTCTATATAACAAGTTAAGATACTGAATACAACCGCAGCTAAAAAATGAAATATAAAACAAGGTTGTTGTATAAGTACAGAGCTACATAAAAGAAGCTTAAAAGATACAATAAGCTACCAAACATATAGAACAGATTCTTTTTGTTTTTTGGTTATATTTTTTAAACTGGATACAGTACGTACAGGTATAGCCAGTGTATGCACGATTGAACTGACTGAAATGTCACAGTTAAGACAGGTGACTGCGAATCAGCATTAGCAGCAGCCCCATATGGTTGGCTCCGCTCCAGCCTTGGTTGAGGGGAGCCGCAGTCCCGGTGCCCCAGTATGAGTTATGGGGACTGAATTCCAAGAGGACGCGTGTCCCCGTTTCCATTAAGTGACGAAGGCAGTCGGGGTTTTGAGAAAATTTTGCATAAAGAGCGCGATACATATAGTACCGGGCTACCTGTCGCCAGGTAGCACTGCTATATTCCTCAAAACTCCGACCCCAACGTTTCTGGGTAGCCGGGGAAGAAGCCTCCAAAATTTTCTTGGCTATATCGGTTCGACCAAAGAACATACCTTTGAATACTGGTAGTACTGTTCTGTACAGTTAAACTCAATGGCCTCAACAGTCAAGGGACATTTAAAAAAGTTACTAAAAGGGGATCCTTTACCGAAGAACCGAACCTCCCGCTCCAGCCAAAGTTCATTGTCATAGAAACTTATCAATGGGAGGTCAGTCTCCCGAAGGAAGGGTTCGATGGGTGCAAGGGGTCCAATGTCAGGATCCACAATCAAAAACCACAGTTCGCCCACTGTTTGCAGGGCAGCTTTTGGGGAGTCTCCTGTAGCGGAAATCCCGACTCCCCCGACCATAAACTCCACACGCCACTGAACCGGGTCAGCCGTGATGTGCGACACCACATAGTCGCTAAGGGAACGATGGGGATATTCGGCGTTGAACGCCATCAACGCATCCGCCAACGGGGAACGACAACTGTGATCCTGTACGGCCAGATTTAAAAATTCCGCAAGAATGGTGAACAGCCGTCGAGAAGAACCGGATTCCTGGGCAGATACCAAATGCGGTACGCTGCCGGCATCATTCCTGGTGGAAGAGGAAGCGGCCGTATGGTAACTACTATTGGACTCTGCGTCAGAGTCGAGACCATTGGCGGGTACAGGTGCAAGGGGACCGCCGTAGCGCGAGAAGAAGTCGTCCGAGTCCTCGGTCTCGGAAGACAAAGCAGGGTCAGCTTCAGACTGCCGAATCACATTGCTAGAAGCTCTAGCATCTTCCATGGGAAGTATATCATCTTCCGCCGGATCCTGAGGAGAGGAAGCTGGGACCGCTTCCAATTTTCCGGGCGCTATCCGAGGCGCACGGACCGAGCTTCAACTTTGGCCTTTACCACGCCCGGGCGCCCTCAATGGCAGTGTCTTGTTGGAATAATTGACCTGGCATTGATTCAACATAGGCTCCGCGTCAGCGAACCCATAAGCTTCACCCAGCAGCCGGACAAAACAAAAATGCGCGATTCTCCATTGACTGATGGCATCGTCAATGGCGTATGTTAGCTGCGGGATAGTGGGTAGCAAATCCATCCCATGATTCTGGATTTCCTTGTCCTTCTTCTCCCGCCGGCCAAACAGTTCCCACAGCTGATCGTCCAGGCTACGAATCTTCCCATGCGGAAGCTTGGCAAAATAGCCAACCGCCGCCGAGTGACCCAGATGGGAGAGTTCAACTGCTCCCTTAATCAGTACTGGAACAGTGTCGTAGATGCGCTGGACGTCGCTGTGGCATCCGGTGGCCACAAAATAGCATTTCCCAGAGGAGAGGAAGTCCAGCAAATTCTGAGGAAAGGCGTAGCCCCCACTGAGGAGGTAACCAATACAGTATATAAACTCCTCTTCTGGGTTTTCGGAAAACGCAAACTGGAGGATGTTAACCCTGGACAGAGCGTAACGATCCCCATCGTTGTCTAAGTCCTCCGTATCCAGAGAGCAGAACCGGCGTTCGGTTGCCAGTTTAGTCATTACGGGGAATACTTGTTCATGCTGGGATAGTGTCCAAATCAAATGAACTCCCGCGGGAACGCTCGCCGCTAATTGGGCTAACCGCACATCCCAGGATGAGTGGCCGGCTGGCCTCGGAACATAACGTTCTTCCGGGGTGCGGTCTTTCCAATTTCTTGACATGGTCTGTCTAAAAAAATTGAAATCGATAGCACATCCTAATCATACGGTAACTTATCAAGTAGTCTAATCACCCTAATTTGTCTCTCGCCCAATACACGTATCACGTATCTATATTGTATATTTACACCAACATAATGGACCTAATCTCGGCTCAGACACATAATTCAAACATAGTTTATGAATTGACGGAGTTATGATAAAAGTTATGCGTACTACAGTTTTAGCAAAATAGATCACACAGTAACTGATGGCAATAGCTATCCTTCCCCAATTTCGACGTAAATATACTAAACGTTCTAATCTCTATAGCGGGAAGGTAATCGAAGTTGACTGCGTGGACGGAGCTCGCGCACAGTTTCTTCTGGCAGTGCCAATGCAGAACGTTTGAAGGGCCATACTGAAGGCTCATCCTCCCTATTTCTAACTAGCGAATCTTCGCCCTCCGTCAGTTTCGAGACAGCTTGACAGCTTGAATTCGATTCCCATCGCGAATTATCCGCTACGATTACACTTGGAGGATCCGACACTAGAGATGCATCATGAGATACACTACGCTGCTGCTGATCTAAAGTCGGGATCGTAGCATCCTCTGCTTGAGGTACAATTTCCTCCTCTAAAGTTTCTATAACATTTTCCTTTTTTTAAGGAAATGGCTACCAGTAGACCGCTGACGCCGTGGTCCCATTACAAAGTTTATTCAAAGAACTCCCTTCAGGAAGATGATACTAATACGGATGCTAGCAGCGTAACTACTAGTAGTTCGAGTAAAACAATTGATACGTCTGATATACCTGAGTATGAATTTGTAGGGCTAAATTCTAGAGGAAATGTATTTGAACGTGTTGACAGGGAAATGGAAATTGAGAGAAGGCAGGAACTACGACAGCACATCCGTAGTAGGTGGCATTATAGACCCCCTTCACCTCTTCTCTATCATCCGACACCCCCCAAACGGGAAGGAATTTTGGGATTTACTGAAGCAACGTTTGAACCAGAATATGTTTACAACAGAGTCACTGAACTGTATCAGCGTTTTGAGCAGCCGATACCGTCGACAATGAAATTGCAGTTTCGTTATTTAACGGGAGGATCCGCGTTTAGAGCCTATAATCGAACCCACCATCTAGCAAGAGAACTGTACGCAGTTACGCCTCCCTGGCCAGAGTCACATCGGCCACGAGCGCGTCTGCCTTTACCAGATTTAGTTCCACGAACCGATTTGGCCTACGCTGTGGGCACGGTAGCAGTGCTTGACCGTAGAGCTAATCTGAATACTGCTTCCCGTTTAGTGGGTGAGGCCCCTGCCAATCCGCCGCCGCCTTTAGCGGATTGGGAGCCTTTGGCTCCGTGGCAGCCGCCAAACATCGAACCGTGGGAGAGTAGTTCAGAGTCTGGTGAGTCTACCGTGGGCTCTCTACAGGCTCTCCAAGCCGCTGGGTTTGATTATGATCCAGGTTGGGCATCTCCTGAGAGCATAACTGTGTAACATAACATAACAGACAGCAACTCTGTGTTTTCAGACCGAGTTTCAGAAGCAGGGTCTGAACCTAACGTAGAGCCGCCTGCTCTATTTGACCATTTCCCTGTCGGACGTTTCCGGACTAGAAGTCTATAAGTATCTTACGCTTGCATTCTCTGATATGTATATAAACTATTATCTTACTATCCCTATTCTTTCTGTACTATTGTGTATAATAATTTATATAACTATCGGCATTTAGTTATGTATATACATGTTTATAATCATTGTGTAACTTATGTATGTTATGATTAGCTGTGTGTCAGAACGTTACTTGGTTGTTATTTCTATACTATACCCTATGGTATTTGCAATTTAGAAAACAAACGGACTGAAAATATGTGAAGACGTCCGTTCCTCCAATTTGTTTTCTTTGTGGCAACTTTTCATTCAAATATAGCCAAAAGCCGAAACTGGGGAAAAATCTTGTGACCTTCGCTACTCTTAAAAGGTCCGCAACTAATTTTTTTATCATCGCTCGAAGAATAGTGAAACAGGTTACATTAAACAGTATCTAACTTACCTCTGACCGGATTGTCACAGACAAGCGTCCCATCTTCCTTGCAGTTAAACTGAAATTGTGCAGTGTATAACATTTTTCTTGATGGAATTTCGCGCACTGCATCTGGAACAACCTATTGCACTTGACTTATTTTTAAATTCTCAATTCAAGTTAACTGCATGGAATGACGAATGACATCGTACGGATTTCCTTGTAACACTTCCCTACATTTCTTCTGACTCTAATTTCGAATCCTTTCTGTCTTTCCATGTACTACTCATTTTGCTCTCTATATGGCAGTCTGCAACACAGGTAGTACGTAGTGGTGTAGCGGTAAAATTAATAAATCCTAGGCTTGGCCTTACTGAAAACATTACCGGTGGAACAAGCTAAATGAAATAAACACCCATCGTTGTTTTAATGCAAGGCTTAGTTTTGAATTTTGGTAGCTCTCGTCATGCCTTCATTAAAGGCTTCATGCTCTACATTTTCCCTTTCTTTAGCTTCCTTGCTTCTTCATTGGTAAATATCTTTCCGGGTTTCGTTCCCATTCCCGTTCTTGAAACTGGGCTACTTTTCTGTAGGGTCGGGCTGGATACCAACATTGTTTGATCCAAGTTGTTCTGTCACAAAGATTTTATTTGATTTTGGTTGTTTTTAAAATGCTCGTTCAAATTGGAGGACCAATTTTTGCGAGGGAGGGAGATATGTGACAGAGCTAGACTTTTAACAACCTTCTTAAGGATTTGGACCAGTGAAATTAAAATTAACACAAGCTGAAACAATTTGAACTTAGGTACGGAATAAGCCACAGCTAGTTAAAGCCATACGTAGTGCTTGGAACTTAGGTAATAATCAAATTAAGTATCGAACTCAAGAAAGCTAGCCTTAAATCTACACCCAAATAATAACCTCAATTGTGTTAAACGATCACTAGGTAATCAAATTGAATACCAAAGAAAAGTATTATAAGATATACGGTAGAGAATTAATTACTGCTGCTTAACTATGAATATAATTGTTAATTGTATTCTTGTATTGTGCTAATGTGTTAATTATTATTGTCCATGCTAGTAATGTCTCGTAGTTGTTCTGTTGCTACCGTAATTCAAGAAAGAAGTGTTTGTAAGGCTAAGCAAAATTGGGCTTCCAAATTGGGTTTTCTGGAAAGAGTTGGTCTTCCTATTTCTGACAATGATAGATTTTATGAAGGAATTGGAAATTGGATTGGGCTTGTTGCTCGTCAATCTGGCAAGAACAAAGAATGTTCTAGAAGTTTCTTAGCCCAAAAAGCTAGCAACAAGCGAGAATATTTTGTTGGAAAAGCTAAGAGCTGCAAACTTGTAATACCTGTGGGAAATTTAGAGAGAAACTTTAGGCTATTCTTGGAATTGGAAACAAATTGTAGGTATTACGTAATCGCAATCGTCTTACGGTACTTCGGCTTGGAATAGTTTGCTTTTGTGTTATACGTGGGGTCTTGGTATTTGTGCTGGTGGAGTCAAGTGGTGTCCAATAAACTGGGTGCTTGCTATATTGTCAAAGTAAAAGATCGTGAAGTGTACCTATTGGCTAAGCAAAGACTCCGATAAGATTAGTGAAGATCCACTGCGCTTTAACTCTGCCTCCGCTGGTCGTCTACCCCACGGCCCGCGACAAATTCTGGCCTTTGGCAAGTTTCCAAGGCAGACGAAGACAAACAGAAAACAGTGTTTGTAACGCACACGGCCTTTACGGATTTGTATTGATTGGGTTTGTGCAAATCACCAGCTACTTTCTAAAGACTGACGAACATGGTGTTTGCAGGATGGGAATGTTGTCTTGTTTACATTGATTTGTTTGTTTACAACGTTTGAGGAACATTTATTTCATGTAGAGAAAATCCTTAGACTAACCGTTGCCAAGTTAAACAACAGACTCTGAAAGTGTCCGTTTTGTCTACCAGCTATTTGTAATGAAACTGGCTGAAATCGGGGTCAGAAATCCGTTACACAGAGAGGCAGACAGCGAGAAGATGCAAATCTATTCTTAGGATCAAGCTAGCCTAGTTTGGGTCTAACCTAATCCAGACAGTCCGCCTGTCGGGTACGTGAGTTCACTAGTGCCTCAGGGGAAGTAGTTGCCAAGTGGGCAGTTGCTGCGATGCTTAACTGACACCCACGGATCGGTACCAGGGGTTACTGCACAGACGAAGAGAACCTTAAAGTCGGAACAACCGTCACACTCGAAAATGCAAGACCAAGGCTCCGTATGAGGACTTCCTTCGGGCTCACTGTCAATAGTCCAAGCTTCAATGTCAACACGATCCCAGGGCTGAGAACAGTTGCAGTAGAAGGTTACCTCCGAATGCTCAGGCTCAACTAGAGAGCTACCCTCGTGAACTTAGAAAAGAATGCTAAAGCTGTACTGGTTGTGGCACTCCGGACACTGATGAAATGGCAGATTGAGTTGATTTTAGGGGTCACTGATGTCACTAAAATCGCTTAGGTTTCCCTCTTCTTCACCGTAGATAAACTGAATTGGCTCCAGACTCTCCGTCGTATTTCAATCTCGTCGACTCAGCGGTTATCCTATCCAATTTAATACCAACTGCAACGACTTAGGAACTGATCCTAATGAACTATTTACTATGTCAAATTACCTTATACCAAACAGCACAGACACACAAGATCAAATATACTACAAATCTGCTGCAAGAACTGATACAATTGGAATCCGTTCACCACTCAACTATCAACTAAACCCAAAGTCGGTAAGATCAGTCACAGGTACCTACTCCGAAATCTAGAGGAAAGAGCTAGAGCTGAAACCTAAGAAATTTTGGTCATATTAATATTTTAGCCTAACTGGTTGCCACTCACACACACACACACACACACACACACACACACACACACACACACACACACACACACACACACACACACACACACACACACACACACACACACACACACACACACACACACACACACACACACACACACACACACACACACACACACACACACACACACACACACACACACACACACACACACACACACACACACACACACACACACACACACACACGAAATTGCGTGTTTTGGAATCAGGAATTAGAAAACATCTATTGCTAGAATTTTCAAACAATTAGGAATTCGGATTTATGAGTTCTAAAAATGGTCGCAGACATTAGGGCGAAAGTCACTTTGAAAACCTGGAAGAAACAATCAAAATTTATGGCTTTGGGTCCGATCTCAAGTGGCCCAGAGTACCCTAACAGCCGTGGCCCTAAAACTTTATGGCGTTTTTGTTTTCAAGTACCTTTGTCCTGAGTTTCATTTTTAAAGATTTGGACTTTGTTTGCCAAACAGGCGCGCAGGCGAAAAGGAGGGCCGATAAAAACAAGAAGTAAGGATGAAGAAATCGTAATAACGAACAGGGTGCCTAAGCCCAAGATGAAATAAGCAATACTTAGATGATACCTAACTTCTACGTAGTTTACTAATTAGCTCGCGTCTTACTATATTCCACTTACTAATGTTAACTATTAATTTTCTTACTTCTTCTTTTTCAGGGGTGACTTGTGCTTTAATTTCAGAGGGGTTCCCCTCTGTCTAGTCTATGTGTGTCGACTCAGCGAGAAAAGACTAGTGTCACTTTCTGTGACGTAGGAAGAAGGAAGAATCGTTTCCACATATACACAGACACACAGGCTGCACATAAACGTGCACGTTCACACAAACTCAGTGGAGTGTGAATAAACACCGTATACTTGATGCTGCAAAATTGACGGGGTTAGAAATTAACTACGCTTACCCTCAATTAATGGTGAACGGATTCTCGCAAAAGATAAAATTGAAATACAATTATAATTATAATACAACACAATTTTCGATATTACAGCAATTAACATGGATACAAAATTGGTCATGGAAAGGTACATGGTTATTCAGGCATTTTAGACTTATTCCAATACTACACTACCATTGTTATTTCTGTACAACAAAGTCAAAACTTGAAGTACAAATCCTACGTAGGCAATCATAAAACTAATTACAATTAAACAATTCTAATTTTTATAGTTGTTGCTGTGAGAACGTTTATGCTACAGCTGCTGATACGGACCCAGCCTGCAGCAGCCTGTGCAAACTTCCTTCGTCTTTTCAGAATGAGATCAGATTTAGGGTGTTTCCCTCAGTATATCTGTTCACTGAAGTATCCGCACGACTGACTTTTTATATTTTCTGATAGCTTATGATCCTATTAACAACAGCTTTTTAAACCACAACGATTCATTCAAAGGACAGGTCTAAATCCGCACATGTTTGAAAGGCTCAAAATACGTGATGAGTTATCTTTGCCAAATCTTTCCCTCAGTATAACTTTTGACAGACAAAACCGTACTGCAAGATTCTTATATTTTCTGATAGCCGGAGACCTGGCTGACAACAGCTTTTTAAACGAACACAATTCATATAAAAGACAGGTTTAAAACTTCACATGACTAATAAGGCCAGTATGCATGATAAGTTACCGTTGCTGGGTCACTTTCCTTCAGCATAGCTTTTGACCGAAAGGTTTATATCACCGAATTCAAATATTTTCTGATAGCTTAACCATCTTCTAGACAAGAGCTTTTTTAATGAGCCCTATTCCATGACAGTAGCTACCGTAGCGTAGAACTATTTGCAGCACATTCGCGATCGGTTCACCGTGGTTTTAAAAAACTCTATACCTTGCCTAAGTCTCTATACCTTGCCCTCAGTGTAACTTTTGATTGAAAGCCTTCTACACCTGAATTCAAAGATTTCTGATAGCTAGCTGACAGTTTTCTAGGCCCAAACTTTTTTAATGAACCTGATTCGATGACAGTAGCTATCATGGCATCGAGTTATTTGCCTCGCATCCGTTACAGGTTTCATTACTCCGTTGCCAAGCGAAAACAATCCACATCTTTCTGAAGTCTTTGAAACTCAACTTCAAACTCCTTTTTTATTTTCTTTACATATTCCGTTCTTAGGTCACATCATGTACGGCGTACAGGCAGAACATCACAAGATTGACAAGGTTCAGAAAGCTCGTCAGCCCACGGATGTGTCCGAAGTTGGTTAATTCTAGGTTTAGCTGGTTACAATCGTCGGTTTGTCAAAGATTATGCCCAGATTGCAAAGCGTCGGCATAATTTTACTAAGTGTACAGTAAAATTCGAAATGTTCACAGGAATGTGCATCTGCATCCGCGTCTGCTCAGTTGAAAGACTCACTGGTATCTGCTCCAATTTTGACTCACTAAGGGCCTTTTCATAAATTGGATTAAACGGATTAACTTAAACTTTAATCATTTTATGAATACGCTCACGGATTAAACGGATTAAACTTTAATCCGTGACTTAAACGGACCAGTTTAATCCGTCGATCAAAAACCTATTCATAAAATACCGACGGATTAAACTTTAATCCGTGACGTATTCATAAAATCGCGACGGATTAAACCTGCGGCGGATTAAACTTTAATCCGTGGTGTATTCATAAAATGATTAAGATTAATCCGTTTAATCCGTCACTTAAAAAACTAGTTCAAAAGCACTGTAGTTTAATCCGCGTTTATTGCGGAGATTAAATGGATTAAACATTAGTTTTGGTGCTGATTCCATTTGAAGACATCAACTTTAAACAATCATACCTCATTCATTATTTGGAGTTAGAAAACTATTCTTATATCAAAATGTAGGTTAAAAATGTCTCGTTTTAATGGATAATCTAAAACTGATTTTCGTTTTATAGAACTTTCTTAACGAATTTTTGAAGAAGCAGAATTTGTCAGATTTTTTACAAACTGAAGTAAAATGTTTCGTGGGACATCTAGGTCTTTTGATACGTACTTCTATCAAATAGCTGCAGCCCGAGTTTTGTCTACTTTTCTCAATTTTGTCTAGAAACAACTTAAACTAAAACCAGCAAACTAAAAGCAACAACTGCTAAATCGGGTTGGAAGGTGTTTGGTTCCATCTGTACTTTGCTTATTTTAATGCCGTAACGTGCCTAATATTCAGAGTTGGAAAAGGATCTATTTGAAGCTTTATATACATATGCAAGTTGTACTCACTATTTAATTGTACTAGCAAGCCAGTCTATGTTTCGGGTTAACTAGTTCAGTATAGCCAGTCTGCACTTAAACATATTTCTCAAAACTACAGAAACATCCCGAATTTTTGTTTGTACTTGACATACAGAACTCTATAGCCGAGAAACATAGGATTTGGTATAGCGACGCTTAGTCCCCGAAATCCAACATTTTAGAGAAAATTACTATTATTCACAATCTTCTTCAGTTCGGTACTTGAAGGTTGTTCATCAAAATTACTGTGCTTAGTACAACAAAAGCATACATTTCAGAGTAGACTAGGTACACTTTAAAGTGCTGGTTTCCTTTCTGTATTTTTTACTCTTACGGCTGTAATCCTATACCAAACTAGCTGAAACTTACGGAACTAATTTTTATGATCATTAACAATCTGGGACCAGTCAAGCTTTTTAGGTGAGAAGATAAGAACTTTTCTGGTCTTATTCACTAAGTAGGCAGCAGTTGATTGTTATGGATGGAAGGAAAGAGGACACAAAAATGACATTTTTGATTTTGCAACCTGTCTTTAGTTGTTAACTCAATATAGACCAAAAACGGTTTTGGGGGTCAAAAATTGCCACTTTTGAGGAAATCAGTTTATTCGAATTACTGCCACATGTTAACGACAGTGTTGAATAATTTTACTTTCACTCTCTAAATGCACATATTTTTATCAACGCTTATTAATTTAAGTTAATTGTTTTAAGCTATAGATTTGATCGAAAATAGTTTGTGGCAAACTGCGATTAATTTGTTTTGAACATCGATTTCTCAAAAAGCTTTTAGAAAGATTTTATGGGTGAAAAAATAGTCGCACTTTTGCGCAGCGACGTGTCTTTTGGTTTCGGCTAAAACGTGTCTAGTCTCGAGAAAACAACTCAATGCAAATTTGCGAAATTTAGCGTCGCCGTTCAATTTGCGGATTTTTTGAACCATTCATTAACAGCCACTAAGCCAAATGCAAACAAACGTCCCTCGACCCACATGTCGTATTTAGGGTAGCACAAAATTAATTTTTCGCCCATGCTGCAGTTTTGAGAAATAGATGTTTAAAACCGATGCTCTCAGAAAAGTCATTTAACTTCGAACAGCCAGTTGAGTACAATGAGTATGTAGAATGAACTCATTATAAGCTTTCTAATGAGGTATATAAATCAAATACCAAAAACTATGAAAAAAGAAGACGAAGAAACCTTAAGAAATAAAAGGAAACCAGCACCTTAAACGAATTGGAAATTAAACTTGTTTTGAATTTTTTGAATTTGAATTGAATTCTGATTCTCAAAACCTAATCAACATTTTCGGAAATATGCAAATTCTTTGAAAGGAGTATTTTCTCGAATTTCAAGGATACTTTTCCAGTCACGAGCAAGTATGTAGGCTTATTAAAACAAGATATTGTCTCAAAATCAAGACAAAATTTTGATTTCAAGATGAAGCTGTGGCAACGTTGTTCAAACTTGAAAGTTTCGACGATTAGCAAATTTGTGAAGGTGGATGCCAGTGAGTATGAGTGTTGATTAAGATGGCAAATTAAAGCTGTGTGAGTGCATTGGTTGGTGATTTCTGTCACAAGCGACACTAGGCTAGCCAACCATTCGCTCACAATTTATATGAAGTTAAACCTTAAAACATTTACTGTCGTCTAGGGTTGTCCCGGCCGGGGCCCGGGCCGGGCCGGCCCGGTTTAGGCCTGGCCCGGAAAATTTGGAGTTGGGCCCGGGCCCGGTTTCAAGGAAAGCCTGGCCTGCCACTAGGCCCGGTTTTGTGAAACCCACGGGCCTAAGCTGGGCTCACCGGGCCGGCCTGGCTCAGGCTCATCGTGTCTGCCGGGCCTACTTAGCAGGCCCGGAGACTCCCTGCGGCCCGGACTTTGAGCCGG
>JASAND010022028.1:0-52664 GCA_030248195.1 Trissonchulus latispiculum
GTCCTAAGATTATTCTTGAAATATAAATTTTCCGTATATATAAATGAATAAAACGCACTGGTTAGTATAAAACGTTTCTCGAAGAAAACGTTTGACTAACTATAAACTAAACTTAGCGTGGATGGATACGCATACTCATATACTTTTATAAACCGCGAATATGGGTTGTTCGGCGAAGCTGTGCCCATATTAATTCGCTCACAACCTAGTCTCTCTATTTTTGAACCTAGCCCCATATTAAGCATTTTAAAGACTAGTCCTCTCTTGATTTTGCAACCTCACCATCACCCATATTACTTTTTTCATGCTCCAGAGGAGCATTTTTGTTTCTTGTTTTTGAAGGCCTGTAGAAAATTTTCCATAGTAGTTAGATAATAACTTTTAATTGTTTCTATGAGAACAACATGTGCTCTTTCCAAAAATGTCGGTCTCGTCTTCCTGCGACGCTTGGCAAGCTGCCAGCAGAATTTTAAAAAATGTGAAATAAAACCAAGGGGTGGGAAAAACCAATTTTTGCTTTTGCTGCCAAACTCCGAAAAATGGTTATTAGTTGCTCAAAAGCCGTTCACATAGCAAGTTTAATGCGTTCTTTCACGTGAACAGCTCAAAATTGCATTTGGACTTGACAATTTTGTGCTAGCCGGTAAAGACCTCATTTCGGCGGATCGACTGTTTGGCTCAGCTAAAGTGGTCAAAATGTACTCTGGGACAAAGAAATACGCGAAAAAACACTGAAACAACATTTATTTTATTTTATTTCATCGAATTTCAAAAGATTTACAAATTTTTGCATTTTAACATTAACATAAAAACTGGCAAATTCTATGAAACCTAGCCAGTTGATGCTGCAAATTTTGATGTTTGATTTTCTCACTTATTATAAGGAATATCGCAAAAATAACTGCAGATATGAAGTCAGCGACGCCGATTTTACCTGTCGCATGCATAAAATCGCTAATATGAGTTACCCTGCCCGAATATTGGGGTTGGTTTTTTCCCGCCAGGCGCCATTGGTTTTTTTACCCCGGCTAATTAACCGTTAATTACTAATTAACGACAGGACATAGAGAGGCGATTTACAGGGCTTGATAAGAAAACAATTTATAGCCGGATTGCTCCACGGAGTAGTTCCGCAGAGTCCAAAAAGTGACTACTTTGGTTTTTTCCCCGACCTCTACACATTTTTGTTCGGATGTAAAGTTTGGATGTAAATGACAGGACGAAAAAATGTAGTCAGCAGAAAAATACGATGCATACACAGTACGCCGGCATCGTACGTTTTGTTTTTCTATTTCGTGTTTTAGGCCCATATGTTTTCGGTACTGGTCTGGTGGTGTTCCTTTTACAGAAGGAAATCTGGGTCATTGAGCATGAATTTAATAATCTGTTAATCTGTATTGGCATCATTTATTTGCTCTCCAGGACCGTTGGTATTCCAGTGAGTTAATCTAAAATACTGATTAGTAGGGTGGATGCAGTCAAAACAGCCACAAGTCCACGCATCTCTGAGGATACGATGACGTCACAGTTGCAGAAATGAAAATCAAAACGTGGATGGTTGGTCTGATATTGGATGTCCACGTTTTGCTTGTCATTTCCCTAACTGTAATACTATATAAGTAGTGTAATAATTGTAATGGCTACAGCGCAAAGAAAGATTTTTAATAGTCAGCTGTTTGTTTCATTTGATTGTTTGTTTGATTGTTTGTTTGTTTGTTTGTTTGTTTGTTTGTTTGTTTGTTTAGACGGCGAAAGCGTTGGAGAAGGGGATGGACGAGGACGACAAGCGCCTCCACGACTGGTTTGACTCCAGTGTTCGTGCCTACAAGGAAGGAATTCAGGTACGTATATATATAATCCGCGCATTCACGCTGATAGTACCCTATCGTATGTAGGAGTGCATATTCTGCCCGGTATTGCCGGTTGAGAAGGCTAAATCGCTGAGACTGCACACACACACTCACGCAATGATTTTTTCCACTTCGGGACGTTACATCAGATGTGTGACTAGGTTTGCCCTCAAGCAGAGGAGATTTTTCGGTTGGGGGGGGGGGTGCCCCCTTTTCCGCCTCCAATGTAGTTCCTTTTTTCCTTTTTGTGGCAACGAAAAATTGTGGTCAAGTCCAAAGCCCTCGTTTTCAGTATGCTGGATACGCCCCTGGTTTGTGCTTGGTATCTGTACGTATGGTATGTGTATGTTGTGCTTGTTTGTTTCAGGAGGAGAAGCATGCCCAGTCGGCGATCCAGGGAGTGGACAACTTCCTGTTCGAGGCGCGACGACAGGCCGTGGCCCTCCAACTGGAGGCCGCCTATCGAGAGCGACTCCAGGAGGCTCACAATGCGGTACGCCCCCCCACCCCACCCCACCCCACCCGGCTTGTTCTGGAGTTTAGCATAGTGTTAGTGTATACGTATGTGCACAACAAGCTCTCCCCACTGGCCAGGGGAAGGGGAAGGGATAAGGGCTATAAGGGGGACTGAAAAGTCACCAAGGGCTAGCCGGAAAGAGTTTTTAAAGGTGACATTCCCCCGGCATCCTACCTTAATGTGTGGGTGACAGCTGTATTTTTGAGATAGTGATGTGTTTTGCTGTGGATGATTCTATACATACGTATATGTATACGATTATTAAATACGGAATTTCGAAAATGGAGGCTTCAGTATTCTAAATGCAATGTCACATCAGTGTCAGATAGGATTAACTTGTGCAAAGGTTTTTTCTAAGACACAGGTTGAGTATGTACTTTTGAAAAATGGACTGACTGAGGTTTGTGACACCGCTTTTGGTTTGAACGATTCAGCTGACGTCTCAAATCGTGTTTCTTGTCTGCTGTTTCAGTTGTGACCGAAGCCCAGTGGTCTAGGGCGCCCGGCCCCGACCCGACACTGATCCGATAGACGATGGTTTGAGTCCCACCAGCCACAAAACGTTCTCATATCCCTTGAGCTGAGGGACTAAACACATATCGGTGTACCGTGAGCGTAAGCTCTTTCCATGCGGTCGGTTGGTCGGTAAATGGGTACCACCAAGAGTTTATAATAGCAAGAGTAAGACACTCAGCTCTTCCTAGTGGAATAAGCTTGCGAGATGCTCGACACATTAAGGCCAAGATCTCGGGGGGGGGGCTTCTCGGCGTGTAAGCATACAAAACTGACATTTTGTAAAAACGGGTGTTTTGTACAAATTAAATACTATAACTTGAGCTAGGAAAATCGTACAGCAATAATTTTTATATTATTGTGTTGCGTAGAACGAGATCTTTTTAACGATATAAAAATTATATAGTTCTGCTTAGACAATCTCTCATAAATTCAACAACGTAAGGCATTTCGAAGAAATCATGAAATTCCCAGAATTTTCGTGGCAAGGATGTATTGTTTCCGGTTTTGTAAGGGATAACCTGAACCGAACTGTATAATTTTTATATCGTTAAAAAGATCTCGTTCTACGCAACTAATGATATTAAAAATATGTTATACGATTTTCCTAGCTCAAGTTATAGTATTTAATTTGTCGAAAATGCCCATTTTTAAAAAATGTCAGCGTTGCATGTTTACACGCTGAGATTTCGGCCTTACTGTTTCGAGCATCTTGTAAGCTTATTCTATTAGGAAGAGCTGAGTGTCTTACTCTTCCTATTATAAACTCTTGGTACCACTTCTGTGGGAGTTAACGTTAAGTTAACAGGAGACTGTGTAGGGCATCTATCTTGTGGAGCTGGCCCGGCCCCTCCTCCACGGTTGCAGGCATCATTCGAGGTGGCACTCCTGGCTCAGGGGGAATGAAATCGGGGATGAGCACCGGCACCCCCATGCCCTGCAAGGGTGAGGGACTTCTCCAGGACGAACCTTTATCTTCTTTACCATGTTTCAGGTGAAACGACGCCTGGACTACCTGGCGGACGTGGAGGACGCCAAACTCCGCTTCAGACAGCGCTATATGGTGGACTGGATTGTGGGACAGGTACGCTTGTAGAGCACGGATATATGACACTTTCTGTTTCTTGTTTTGCATCGCCACTTACGATGATTAGCATGTGACAGTGCATACTCTGTGTATTGAGTACACCAAGAGTGCATAATTGCACTATATATTAGAAGAAGAGTAAGCCACTAGAGGGATCCTCTTCTTGGTAAAGGTGCTCCGACCACAATACGCGAATGTTTCCCCCGTTTGGTGGGGGGAGTAGCAAAAAGAGGTCCCCGTTTGGAGGGAGGGGGTAGCCAAAAGGTGTCCCCGTTTGGTGGCGGACGAGTGTTAGGCAGAAGAGGGTCCCCGCTTGGTGGAGGGGTCGCTAAGTCAGGCTAATATTGGACGAATTTGATTGGCTGTCCCCCAAACGGCGACCCCTTTTGCATACCCCCCCACCAAACCACCAAACGGGGACCTCTTTCTGCTTCCTCCTGGCTCAATGGTTTGTCTTGCTCTGAGGACTTGAATCTGCTACATTTTAGTTTGTTTTAGTTGCTCAACTCGCTTACTACCGGACTATATATTTAAAATAAAATAGAATAGATGTGTGTTTTCTTTTGTTTAATATTTTGATCTGTTTTGTTCCTGTTCTGTTCAGGTCCGAACCAGTATCTCAGATGCACTGGAGAAATCTGCCCTCCAGCAGTGCTTGGTGGACCTCAAGTCCATGGCTAAACAAGCCTAGAAGAATTGGATAGCTTATAGTGTTTACTGACTGTTTGTTGAATTTCTTCAACTGTTTTTTTCTGTTTACTGCCCATTTTAGCATTGTGTGTGGTAGGTAGACATTTGTTGTATTGTTCCTTCGTTGCAGAATTGTTCCTAAAATTTAGCTGTTTTGAAAACATTTTTAAATATGCTTACCTATAGTTAATAGTCTGTTGTTTATATCCTTGGGAAGGCCCGCATGGTATTCTTCATTCTGTCTGTGTAGATGTCTAATTTAATATGTCCTATATACTGTAATTAATAGTAAACTGCGTTCTGTGGAATATGTTGTAGGCTACATTTAGTGAGGAGTAGTAAGTTAGGTAGACAGACAGAACATCAAGTTTGGGTGTAGGCATGCACTGTGGGTAAGCTAAGTCCCTTTGTGGCGAATAATTCAATTCGGACTAAGAAAATGTAGAAAGAACAAAATTGTATTCTTTTTACGTCAGGTCCAGTTCCAGTTTGCTACCACAGATTATGTACAGCATTGGGGTAGAGTTGTTCCGTTCCCGGTCTGAGCGGGCTCACCGTGCTGGGGGAGGGGTGAGAACGCCATGGGTTGGGAGGGGAGGCACCTCCCCCAGTTTTCGGGTTCCCACCACTCGACCCTTTCTTGCCCTCCCCTTGAGGTGCCAGAAAACCAGAATTTAAGGATTTTTGATAACCAATTACTAAACATTTTCTGGTTTCACCGGAATTTTTTGGTCTGAAATAGTCTATTTTGGCACTAAAGCTGACTTTTGAGCACTTTTTAGCTTAGTTATAGTAGTATACGCAGAAGACTGGCTATTTTTACCGTATTTTTAGCATTTTTAAAACATCTATCCCCATTCGCCACTAGTGCTGAAGCTCTCCCAGTCCCAACTTCCCCACCGCCACTTTTTGGGGTAGAAAAAGCCGGATTTTCGGTCCCGGTGTAGCATCGGTGTCGGGTTTTTAACAGTGGGCCAAGGTCTGATCCGGGCCAGGCTCACCCCGGCCAAGTTTTATCGGAACAACCCTATACCGGAGCAATGAGATGTCATGTCAGCTTTCGTATGTCCAGAATTAAGATGAGACTCGTGCTAACCAGAGGACGTACGAACGGACATCGGAGAAACAGTTTAAAATGATGTGTATCATCGATTCACGCGTTCATGAGCTGTGAACGGAGAAAACAAGTTAAGTTTTGGTTGACACAAAATTCTTGTGTGCGTAAATTTGTAAGGTTTAGTCTTGTACTAAGTTATTCTGAAACAACTTCTTCCTGACTTTATTGTAAAATTATTGTTAATTGGCATTATTTTTCGTCCGCTTCTCACCTGCTCCGTTTCTCCGTCACCTACCTTAGCTTTCAGCCAATCAAAAACGCGTACTATGTAAACAACAGAAGCTTGTTCAACAACAGTTGCTTCGTTTAATCACAAACCTGGGCCAGTTTCATAAAAAGCCGTCTCGAGTTCTCAAGTTCTCGAGTAGTAACTTTTCAGTGACAACACAACAACCTCTTCTCTATTTTAAATTATATGTAAATATATCTACGGACTATTTCATATTGATGTATTTAGTTAATTATGCTAGTTAATGAAGCAGGAAGAAAAAATTTACATATTTAGATTTTCAAAAATTTCTCGAGTAGGTCTCAAGTTGGCGAAACTTTCTCTGGTCGCAATCGACCAGAGAACTTGACTCAAGAACTCTTGAACTTTTTCAGCATGACTTTCAATGCGACTTGCGGATCTGGAAAACTTCCAGCGTAGTTTAGCTACTAGACTCGAGAACTCGAGATCATTGGTATGAAACTGGCTCCAGGAAAAACGAGAAAATTGTTACTCCGTAGGAGCATGAACCGGGCCCTGTAACCGTTTAGGCCTTTCAGTATTTTGCAAAGAGAGCAGAAAAGTCCCCATCCGATCAGCGTGCTATGGTCGATGCTTCTGGAAGATTATCCCACCAAGTGCTCTCTGGAGCGCCTGGACCTGACCAGCGTGCCGAATGGATTCTGCCTTCCCAGGGATAGCAACTGGCTTCATTCTTTGGAATCCAATCAACGTTCCTAAATTAGTATCCACTGATTTTCCCGTACACTTCAGCGAAGCGAAGGGCAGCCACCTGTGGAACCAGCTGATCAGTTCAAATATCACTTGGCATGGATGGACCTTGTATATCCGCCTCGCCTACTGTTCGTGAAATCGCCAGACGGGTGCTGGGATATCTTTTGATTACATCCGGTTTCCGAAGTTCCGTATATATATCGTTTTTAACCTGTGCTCCAGAAAAGAAAGAAGTATTTTGAGATATATATATTTTCCTTGCCTGAATGTCCTACAACATTTTTCCAAGAGTCCATGATTTTCTTCTATATATTAGAAGAAGAGTAAGCCACTAGAGGGCTCCTCTTCTTTGTTGGAAGAATGTTGGAGACGTTGGAGAATAGGCAAAGAACAAAGGATTCAGGAACTCCGAACTGACTTCATTGAATTTCAAATTTCATAAAGAAAAATCAAGAGTGCATAATTGCACTATTATTAAGAGAGGGCTTCTCTTCACTGCATTGCGTAACAGTGCTCCGACCACAATACGCGAATGTTCCCCCGTTTGGGGGGGGGGGGGTCGCCAAATCATACCCCCTCCCCGTTTGGTGGGGGGGGGGGGGTAGGCAACAGCCAATCAGATTGCAGAAACCCCCTACCCGTTTGGTGGGGGGGTAGGCAGGCTGATTCTGGCTTTTGGAAAAGGGTCCCCGTTTGGGGGGGGGGTCGACACAAGAGGTCCCCGTTTGGTGGGGGGGTATGCAAAAGGGGTCCCCGTTTGGGGGGGTCACAAAAAGTGGTCCCCGTTGGGGGGGGGGGCGGACACCAACAGCCAATCAGAATGAGCAAAACTTAGCCTGCTTGAGCGACCCCCCCAAACGGGGACCCATTTTCGAATAGAATAAAAACTACCGTAATCCTCTGCTCTACCCCCCCCCCCACCAAACGGAGGGGGGGTTTCTGCAATCTGATTGGCTGTTGGCTACCCCCCCCCCCACCAAACGGGGACCTCTTTTTGGCTACCCCCCCACCAAACGGAGGGGGGGTATGCGATGTCGATTTGGTCGACCCCCCCCCAAACGGGGGAACATTCGCGTATTGTGGTAGGAGCACCGTTACGCAATGCAGTGAAGAGAAGCCCTCTCTTAATAATAGTGCAATTATGCACTCTTGATTTTTCTTTATGAAATTTGAAATTCAATGAAGTCAGTTCGGAGTTCCTGAATCCTTTGTTCTTTGCCTATTCTCCAACGTTTGTTTATTTCCCAAGTCGCTCAACGTTACAATTTATATGATTTGGTTCATAAATTAACATAGGGTAGGGTCCTAGAGGGCTTGAACCTCAAGAATAGATTTATTAAATTTTTCGGAGAATTTACGAGTTTTCCTAAAATTTGTGATTTTTTAAATTAACGAGTTTTGCTAAAAATTGTGATTTTTTTGAAATCATACAAAAATCTTCATTTTTTAGAAAAAATTTAAAAATTATGCCCTATTTTCATGACAAATTATAAATTCTAGCTGAAAAATTCCGGAGAAGCCTGAAAATTTTTAAACTCTTAGAGTAAAAACCAAATATTTCTGTAAAAGTTTTGCTTACCCCTTGTCCCCGACGGCGGTAGGGCTTGTACCTTGTCCGAGTAGGTCAAGGGACTGAGACCCCCCGCCCCGCGTTAACCTATGATTTGGTTAACTACATAACTAACTGATTTTCAACTTGTGATGTCAGACTTCGTACCTGGACTGACTGCATCGATATAAACTTCATGGCTACGGTACGGTATTCTTTGTGCTCACAACAAATTTTTAAGCGGATCAGTCAACTTTTTTATGGTTTAGCCTTATATGGCTATAAAGGCAGTGACTTTTGAAGTATATACAAGTCTGTATAGCTTATAAAGTGGTGTAGATCAGAGCTGAAATATTTACGGACACAAAGTGGGCAGCTTTTGAAGTGGCACATACATCAGCCAGTCGCTTCAATTGAAACAAACAGTCAGAAAAGTTTTTGACCAAAAGGTAAATCTCAATTTTACATTTTCCACCTTGCAGGTTACGACCTAGAAAAAGTATGTACGACACATCACTGTCTCTTTAATAGATAGATTTATGTTCTGTGCATTCATACAAAAGACATACATTTAAGTATCATCTAAGATCATAGAAGATGATTTTTATGGACTTTGCGGAAGGTGATCTTGGTATAGAGCTGAACTGTGGCAAACAGGAAGAGCAATAAGAGACTGATGCACATGGAAATGACAAAATGAGAGATTGAAGTCCCAATGTCCAGCCAACTCCCCTCGTCCTTCAGGAGAAAGAAAAAATGCTGAAACAAATAAAAAACAACAGCAAGAATTGGTAAAACCTCTCTAGGAGTGAGTATTACAGAACTACGTTAACCTATAATCATACCAAAGGGCTTCGATTTTGGCAGTATAACCCGAAGAGAGTGCTAGTAACCGTTTTTATCAATTTTCACTAAAACATGACGATTTTAAAATGGAACCCTTGCGTGCGTCACAAAACACATACTAGATCTAATTCAATCTTAGCAAACAATTTTCGCATAAAATCCACTAAGCCATACTAGCAGGCGCCTGAATCAGTAGCCTAAAAGACACGGCAAAACACAGCTTTAAACATAGACGACACTTCAAAACATTTTCCACAATTGACTAAAGTGAAACCTACCAGGCTCATAAAATCAGACATCATCAGTACCAGAAGAATCAGTCGGGCCAGGGAGCCCTGACCCGGCGCGGCGGTGGAAGTGAGATGGTGAACGGTCGAGAAGGCGAAAACGACGGGCAGGAAGGGCAGGACGACCTTGACCAGGAGTAGGGACCCCATCAGAAACGGACTGAACACGGTGATGAAGCAACGAATCGAAATGGGATCGAAACTGTTCAGACTAGCCACATTCCCTGTTCCGAAAAAGGCCAGAAAAATGAAGAGCAGGAGGAAATAGGTCTGACGCAGTTCCGAGCGCCAACGAGCCTTTCCGGAACCTCCGACCACGCCCGTCCTCCCCGAATTCTGGATTTCGACCACCGAATCCTCGTCGGCGAAGTCCAAAGTGGCCGACCAGCCCGCATCAGGGCAACCGAATCGCTCCAGTTGGTAGAAGCGAAGCTCCAGCCAAACCCAGATGACCATATGAGCCGCCAGGCTCAGAAAAAACAGGAGCTCATAGCTGATACTGAGCAACTGATACAGGATTGATAGACTGATAAGGACAGACAAAAGCCGGGGCCAAACTAGACTAGAGGTGTACAGAGGGGCCAGTGGTAGCGCTAGCAGGACAAGCCAAGACAGCAGGCGGCAGGCCACGCCCAAACCGGGCAGGCCAAAGTAGCCAAAGGTGGTGGAGCCACAAATTGCGGCCGCCGCAACAGAACCGCACAGGAGCCACCGCAGACATCGTTCCCGGGGAAATTTCCAACAGGCCGCGCCGCAGAGCAACGACAGAGCAAAGCCGGACAAGGCAACGACTGGATAGAAGGCACTTTTGGTCACAGTTGGAAGTAGGGGGAAAAGGGCGAGACTGAGACAGCTGAGGGCCCAGAGGAGGTCGGGAACCCCAAGGGAGGTGGGAGGACCGACGGGCCGCACGGACAGGGGCGGCCAGAACAGGAGGGCAACCAACAGCAGGGACAGGAGCCAACGATGGAAGAAGGACCAAACCAGCAGCTCACAGCCACAGAATACCAGCAGCAGTGGCAGGTAGTCAGAGGAGGTGGTGGTGACAGATCTGAAATAGGAAAAACAGGACAGACAACTGTAAAAGGGTGTTGAGATGCAGTCTCAATCAAGGACTTTCCTAACTTTAATTAAGCTGAACCGGAAACAGTAATGCCTACTTGGAGTCCAGGTCCTACATTTCAATAACCTTGCATCATCATACATGCAGGGTTGCGCCGGGGCCGTGTAACGGAGCCGGGGCTTGGGGCCGAGCCCAGCCCGGCCCCGCAGTCTGGGAAGGCCCCCGCCCCGCAATTTTGCTCACGGAGCAACACTGCATACATGACTCCTTGGTGTAAGCAAGAGTACGTAATGGATAAGAGTGTGACAAAGTAGAACACACAGCTATCCCAGCTATAGATGCATACATTGCTATACGTGACTGACTCTTCCAAACGTGTATATATATGCGTTATCAGTGAACCTCATCCATACACTAAAGTTCGTGACCAAAAAACGTTTCCTATTCTCGGCTCAATGGCTGTAGCTTGAAGATCCAAAGACCAGCCTCGTCTAAGCGGTGTCTGTTCCAACAGCGCAGGCAACGTTATCTACAACTGACTCAATAGGTAAAACCCAATAACTCGTCTAACTCCAAGCAAACTTGACTTCCCCCTCTTTCAACTCTGTGCTGACAAGGAAGGATTGACGGTTAATTCAACGTTTAACAACTCCGCCCAACTGTTGTTTCCCAAAAAGAAGGTCAGTTCCCTCTCTAACCTGTCATCCACTTTTGTCTGAACCGTTTTGGTCCACCGGGTCAGGGAAGTAGCCACCCCGGCCAGGTAGATAGGCAGCAAAGAATAGAGGTAGCTGGTTCTGGGCAGAGAGTTGGACCAGAGAAGGATCCCAACCGGGACGGCCAGGGCCCAGGTCCAACGCGGTGGGATCAGAAGGAGGTGGGACGGGAGATGAGACTGGGCCGAAGGGGGGATCTGGGCCGCCTGACAGGCCAGCCAGATCCAGGCCAGATAGATGGCCAGAACACAGGCGCCCTGAAAGGGTCGATAGTAGCGATGAAAATAGTCCAACCCTTGCAACAACAGTTGGACATGCTCCCGGTAGAGGTGCTGGGCGGAGGTCAGCTGACCGCCAGCAGTCAGGCGAGCCACCTGTTCCTGAAACTGTCCCAGCTGGGCCGGCCCTAGACCCGGGGCCTCCCGGAACAGGTAGCGAAGACTGCGCCGATGGACCTCGGAGCGCTTGGCCCGGAACTGTGCCGCAGTGGCCAGCCAGTTGGCCCGAACCGCAGCGAGCAGGTACCCGCTGGAAACGTTCAGCACGGCAGTGGGCAGGCGGCCTACGGAATTTTTGGGAATATTCAGACCGAGCAGGGTCGACATCAGTGGCGCCAGATCAGCCTGTTCGATTTCAACGACCACTGGGTCGGGTAGATCCCAGCCGAGCCCTGAGGGTGGGGGATGGAGGGGGTCACCACCCACCCCCAAACCGGAGGGTCCACGGATGCCGGCCCCCCAGGCTATCAGAGGGGTCATGGTTTCCTGGGGGTCACCGGTCCCATGGGAGCCCCAGTCTGTCATGCCGTGATCCGCCGTAAACAGGTAGCTGGTCCCCTCATCCCTCGCAAAGAAGTCCTCAAACAGCCGTTCCATTTCACGAATTCCTCGATCCACAACGGCCAGATTCTCGGAATATGCAAATGAGCGCGGTTTCTGACCGTGGCCGGTCGTGTCCAGACCCAACAGGTGCAGAAAAAAGACGACACCTGGCCGGTTCAGGTCCCTGAGAAGCGGGCCGTCTGATTTGGCCTCGGACAGAAATTTCTGAAACAAATGAAAAACAGAAACTGGTATTAAGCCAAGAAAGGGCAAAGCAGGGAAATTAAGAGAAGATTTAAATAATTAGAACTAAATATGTGCGAAATCTTCACTAAAAATCCTCAAACTATCTATACACTATCTATAAATACCACTTGCTATACTGCCCTCAAATAGGCTATAAATTTTAAAATAATCATAACGCCCAGTATAATGTTTTTATCTATCGTCAGACGTATACACCATGTCCAACAAAATTTAAAATTTCTAATACCTTACCTTCACAGCCTCAAAAACCCAAACGTCTAATGTGGAGGCATTTTTGGAGGCAAAATCTTCTTCCTCAGCAGAGTACATAAATGTCGACACTTTACCAGGCAGGGCTCCTAAAATAAAATAAAAATAAAATTGCAAATACAAAATTCTAGGAAAAACAGACATTTCTCTTCCAGTGCGCAATATTCACAATTTCCTCTCCCATCTTTAATCCAAGTCAGAAAAATGCTACAGTTACAGTGAAGAAAATTCCCTTAATTATATAGCATAGCATTATTTGTCGAATTTGCATTATCAAAGCTTCGACAATTTGAATCTCGTTTTGGCCTAAAGCAAACCACTTATAAACTGTACTGGATACAGAAAAATTCAGTTTAAAATCACTACTCTTAGGGTCGTTTGGCGACAAAATTAGAGAGTTAACTGCGTTAAATTTAACTAGACCCAGTGCACAAAAGAGTTGATGATGATAGAATGTCAAGCTTGAGTGGAGCTCCTAAACGATTTAAGATCTAATACTGACTACTCTACTCTTTCACGAAAAAGTTCTCAGTCAATCCAGAGGAGAGTATCCCTTCCTGCTGAAGGACCAACCTTTGGCAAACATGGGCAGGATGTCCGGAGAGCCCCAGGACCAGGTGTGCTCCGACTGGTTGAAGACGGAGTCGAATGTGACCGGGTTCTCCTTCCAGCCGCGAGTCACCGCGGAGACGTCCTCATACAGGCCGGCGATGATGGCCACGTGACCCGGACGAGACTCCGTGGGCACTCGGGTGTGAGAGATGCCCCAGTAGCCACGGTTTGCGGCTACGGATCTGTAACAAAGAATTTAGACTAAAAAACAACAGGCACTATTATATCTATCGAATCAACATTCACACGTTACCTAAAGCCCGGTGCACACCTCTTTTCGTTTGTCCGTTTGAGTTGTTGGTTCATAGTTTTCCGTTTGTCTGTTTGTCCGTAAGGGATGTCCATTTAGAGTTCAACACTGCCCTACTTTTCCGATTGTCCGTAAGCAACAAGTAGGAATCAGTTTGCAAAAGCAAACCAGACAAACGGACAAACGGAAAGCCATTATAGGTATGAACCGGGCTTAATATTTCATACCGTCCAGTTTTTCTTAAATAAAACTGGAAATGTGGATGTCGAGCATTTGTAAATTTCTTTGCGTAGCAAAAGGCTAAATTGCAAACTAAGAAAATGTATACCGACTGGAATACATTTTCAGAATTTAAGATACCAGCAAAATGGGTTCAGATTAGCTTTCTGAGTTAGTCAAACATTAGCAGACTTGGTGACAATTTTTAGGGGTTTGAAAGTATGGGAGGAAGACAAGACTCAAGAATAGATTTAGATTTTAGCGAACATTTTCAAGGTACAATATACAAATGCAAACAGTTGCTATTAAGCTTAAAATTAGCTTTAGTCCATAAAATAGACAAAAAGGAAACACTTTTGAAAATAACCTCGAAAACTATATTTTTCGACACTTTTTTGAAAATGGAGGGGGAATCGAAAGATGGACTTCTCTCTCCACATTAGACCAAAGCAAAGGATGGACTTAAGTTATAGTACACTGGGCTTTTTCTAGGCGAAAAAAGTGGGGGTGGGGAGAGTGGGGGGACCCAAAAGTGGGGGGGGGGATCCAAAGTGGGCTAAAATCGCTAAAAATGCAGTAAAGATAGCATGTTTTCTACATATACTGCTATTACTATGCTAAAAAGTGCTCAAAAACTCGAGTTTGAGTGCCAAAATAGAAGATTTTTGACCAAAAAATTTCCGGCGAAACCGGAAAAATTTTGAAAATTTTGACCAAGAATCCTTAAAATTTGGCATTTTCTGGGCACCTTATGGTGAGTGGGGGGAAGCCCAAAAAACTGGGGGTGGGGCAGAGTGGGGGGGGAAAGGGGTCGAGTGGGGGCACCCAAAAAGTGGCAGGGCGCCCCCCCCAGTAAAAAAAGCCCAGGTACAGCCACCCCAAACCCTAAAGTGCCTAAAAACCAGGCTGGACCCGTAATGCTGTCACAGTTGGCCTGTGGTTACCTTAGAAATGGAGCGTTAGCGGTTCCATCCGCCTTTGCCTCATAAAGGGACTGGGCCCTGAGCCCATCGGCCACGAACAGAACCAATCGCTTGGCCGGTGGCGGACTGCCGCCCTCAGGTCGATACTGGTCAGAAATGGATTCGATCACCGGGGACTGATAGTAGACATCAAATATCGATACGAAAAGGACCACATGAACTGTCAAAGCCAACAGCCACACTAGGGCAAATCCTTTCATATAGAAGGATCTCTAAACTTCGAATGACAACATTTATATATATATATCTGTAAAAAAATTAGAATTCATTATTTGGTTAAAACGAAACTGCAAACAAGAAAATATAGCAAACAACCCGAACCGTGCATTACTAGGTATCCTAGGGAGAGTTCCGCATGCCCGACCACCTCCTTAATGAGCTCCGAGCTCCGAAGTAAATACTTACTCCTTTTAACTGTAATTCTGTGCGAATAACGCTCCAGTTCCCACTTTTTCGGTCAAATTTACTTCACTAAGTTAGTAGACAACGTTTTACTGTTTCAGTTCGGGCTCAGCCACAGATTATGCACTATTACAGGTCTATCTGTATGGTGATGCTCTCCAAGGTCCTTTGCAAACGGCGAACAAGAAGCGGAGAAGCAAAGATCACGAACAGAAAGTGGTTAATAAACAGTACTAAACACATTTGCCTGCCAGCTTGTTTCTTCAAATTTGTATTTTTATGAGCGATGTTTAACAGGTCACAAAATGATCAGAACAACTAAAACACCAAAATGGGGGTTCTAGGGTTGGCGGGCCCGTCTTAAGTTAAAAAATTTTGCAAATATTACTGCAGGAATCGATTAATTGAGGAGGTATAGAATGTCTATTGTGGATTATCGTACATAGATTTGCATATAACATGTATATATCTCCAGGCAACCCAGCTGTCTATCCATAACTGGTCGGTACATGGGTACCGCTGCGGTGGGAAGGTAACAGGAGTCTGTGTACTGGCGTAATGCCTGATGAAGAGCTGCCCGCCCTTCCACAGATGTACGCCCGTTTGCACCAACATCAAGATTATCTCAAGCTTAAGCTAAAGATAATCTTCAAGGATCGTCAGGATTGAATTAGCTGTAGCTTATCCCTAACTCCGAGTTAGAGATTATCTGCTGCACCAACCAAAATTAGTTCGAGATCATCCGATCTATAGCTTAAGCTCGAGATTATCTCGAGTTAAGGATTAACCAATCAAACTGTGTTTTTATGTCATGTGATGAACAGTTTCTCCAATCAAATTGGGAAAATTTTGAAGGCTAATCTGTTGATTACAAACAAATATTTACTTGAGCGACACTTGAGCGGCATCAGCCGGGAATATGTGCTTCACCATATTATCCAGTTTAAGCATTTTAGATAAAAAGGATTGTTTGGAGAATCAAATACAAGATATTATTGATTTAGACTTCAATGTTTTACAACTTGAATGTTGTACACCAACGGCTCAAATTCAGGCATCTCTAATGGAAATCTCGAGATTATCCTGACTTAATCCTACTCAGGGGTAGGACTGAAATTTCAGTACTTGGAGATTATCTCGAGCTCACGATTATCTCTAGCTTTAGTTGGTGGAAAGCTCGGTGAAGATAATCTCCAGTTAATCTTGAGCTAATCTCAAGGTATATAATCTGAAGCTCGAGATTATCTCTTTTGGTGCAATCCAGTGGTAGTCAACGTTTGAGTTGTCGCTCTTAGCTTCAGGCTGTGAATACGGAGATAAGCACCGTCACCCTATAACCTTCTGTATGTTAGAGTTCTCTCCAGGGGTCACTTTACCTTACCTTTTAACTCCTTCAAAAGCCTAGTCCTGGATACGCCACTGATATGTGAAGTATCTCCCGATCCAGGCACACTACGATGCTACCTTACTGGACACAGTGCACATTACTAAAGAACCCTGGTCCGCTTATCGACAAGAGCAGTGCGCAGAGTTCCTGGCGGAAAGCCCCCCCCCCACCCGTGGGATCAACCATCGTGACTGTCTATACCATACGGAAGTTCCACTCCACACGAAGATGAACACACAACACCCAACGGTCTGATTTAATCAAGTATCAACCCTTGAAAAAAATCTGTGTTCAACTACTACTCACAAGACAAGAGAACTTAATGTAGGTCAAGCGATTTGGAGCCGAAAGGTCAGCGATGGCTCTCCCTCTCTCCAGCTTTTGCCACTGTGTGGACAGTATATTGGTTAGAACTTAGATGGAAAGTCACAGCCAATTTCATAAAACTTTGCAAGTTGCGGATTCCGCAACTCGCAGCTGTAAGTTGCGGATTTGCAAGTTGCAAGTATTTCAAAAGTGTCAAGTGCGGAATCCGCACTTGCACTTGAACTGCGAGTCAAGTGGGTTGCAAGTTTGTTTAAACACTAGCAGCAAGTAAATGTTCCATAAAACTCGCTGGAACAGTCACTTGCAACTTGCAACTGCGAGTAAAGTCGTATAGTAGATTTCAACTAGACGATTTTTGAAAAATTGGAATATCTTCCTTAGTTTTCGTCAGTTTTTAACCAAAATTCATTATTAACTGCTTTGACATCTTTTGCATATAATAATAAATTTGAAGTTATTATGAAAAAGTTATGATTTTTTAAATAATTATAGTCAGTTTTGCTTCTACTGGCACTTGCAACGCAAGTACTCGCACTTGCCTTGCAAGTTCGTCAAGTCCCGCAACTTGCTTAGCTAATTTCCGCAAGTTTGCGGAAAAGTTTTATGAAACACTTGCAATCCGCACTTGCGTTTCAAGTGCAAGTACTTGCAAACTCGCACTTGCAAATCAGCAAATCTTTATGAAATTGGCCCCAGAGTGTCTGATCTCTGGAACGGGGGAAACAAGGGAAACCCAGGCAGAAATTAAAAAATGGCAGAATCAACTTTTTCCTAGTTCTTTTTACTATCACAACATTTTCCGCTCCCTCGAAGTTTGCAGCGGGCTCAAATTGCTACTGTTTGTTAACAGTGAGCTAATTTTAATGAATTTGAGCTTTTTAATGTACCTTTACGTGTTAAACTATGAATCCAAACAAATTTTTCGTAAATTTTCTAACTTATCGGAAAAATCCGGTGCCTATTCCAGATGGAATCTATGCCAGATGACCTTCTCGAAATCAGAAAGAATCGCAACGTGCATACTTTATTGCCGCTGGAGTTGAACACAAAGTTAATTGGACTGGACAGCATAATTAAATTGTTTCGCTTCTACAACAATAAAAATCAACTACTAACGCAAACACAAATTTATTTCGTTTACTAAATATTGAAGACACGATCTTACTACATGAAATAACAATTGTAACAAAAAATTAAAACTCTATGCAAGACAGAAACAATGGAACAGACCTACAAAAGTTTACTATTCACAATGTAGAAATCTGCACAAAATTTTTTAATATACATTTATAGGAAGCCAGAAAACATTTTACGGATTATCTACAAATTTTTACAAACACAAAATGAGATTAACACAAATTTTTGTAAGCACAAAAAAGGCAGCTTACGCCTAACATTGCTTATAATTATTCATACTAATAAACTCGATATGCATTCATAATCATTAATCATCATCATCATCATCATCATCATCATCATAGTCATGCAAGAGGTAGGAAGTGTACCAGTCGAAGCCCAGCGAGACGAGATTGTCATAGAGCATTCGAAATCGAGTCGGGAGGAAGTAGAAATTGATGACCTGAGCCGGCGGCCAGACCACCCATTCGGCCGCATAAAGCCGACTCCCGCCGTGCACAATTCTATCCCGGAGCTTGAACCAGTCCGAGCCTTCGAGCACATTCAGCAAAGACAGATACAGTAACCACATTACAGGAGATAGGAAAATCTGATCCAGAACCACTTTTTTGGCCACCGTTCTCAGGGTATAGCCGGGCAGAAATTGATCCAACCAGAGGTACCAATAGTGGCACAGAATTCCCATGGAGACGGCGGCCAAGCTCATATTTCGAGTCCGTTGGAGATTGTGGTGCTGTGCCAGGCCACGAGCCCGTTTCACGGATTGCTGCAGCACGTCACCCAGGCAAGAGAGACTACAACACAGGCCGATGTTGGTCCACAGCAGGTAGCGGGGTGAGAACGCTCTACGCCAGAAGTCGCGAACGATTCCGACTGCGGCAGGACGGCGAACGACCGTCGAGTCAACGGAACTGCAGCAATTCCGGGACCCATTTCGAATAGTGGGCGAAACAACAGTTGGAAACAGCCGAACAAATCCTCGTCGACAAATCATCCATTAACTAACAAAAGGTGGACAGGCCAACAGAATAAAGAAACCCTAAAATATGATAAACAAAAATAGATAAAAAATAAAAAAATAAAATATAGTAAGGATCGACCGGGATCTCCGCCTCTGGCTCCCAAAACTCAGGCCGACGTCTTTGTAGGATATAAATTTAATAAACTATATATTTCAGAATTTTAGAAAACCATACCTTAAAAATTTATATCCTCACACCCGTAAAATGTTATAAAATCTTTAAAAGTGAAAGCTATTTAGAAAAAACAGGAAGAAAATGATAAAAACAAGGCTAGCATATTGCCATACCTAGCATCCTCTGTCAGATCTGAAAGTTATTAAATTAAATTCGGCTTTTGGGCTAGATTCCGGCCCCGGTAAAATTATAATCCGGTCACAAGCTGTAGGATGTACCTATGCAGTAAAGATTTTCCGCTCCTGTGGCTCAGTTGTTTTTAAGAGGGCCAGAAAGTTTTTAAGCTAAAGGTTCCAGCTGCGAGCCCCACCAAGAGTCCGACTTTTCAATATCAGGGGTGCAACTTTAATTCCAAGAGTGATTTCGGATAGCGAATCAAGAAATTCAGGCCCGGATGGAAGCTGCTATATTCTGACATTAGCGCTTCGCATCATCAGGACCAGGAGACTGATTCCGGATTCCGGAACTATCCTACGCCCAAAAAATGTGGGTACACACTTCGACCGTTTATTATAACAGATTAACCATTGGAGTAAACCCCAACAATGTATATATTTTTAGAATCCTCAGGAACCAGAGATTTCAAAAATTCGGAAAAATCCGGAATTCCCGGTTTCATTCACGGAAAATCTGAAATTTTTGGTTTTCCGCCCAATTTTTATCTCAATCAAAATTTTGTTCTCACGATCGAATAGAGCTGGTCCCGCTGCATATTACTGCTCTAACAAGTTTTCCACGAAAATGCACCAGTTTCCGGAATTCCGGGTTTTCAAAATTTCCGGATTTAAAAAATTTTCTCCAATACAAGCAAAATAGGTATCATTCGAAAGCTCTTATCGAGCTGAACAACTTTTGTAATAGAATGAACTCTTGAAAATGCACACAGTGTCAGTTCCCGGAATTCGAGAAAACAGGATTTTCCGGATTACGTTCAGCACTACTGACCCACCGGTGGGTCAGCCCGATTCCTACTGACAGACTGCTGACCCACCGGTGGGTCAGGTTAGCATGTAGTTTACAGAGAAGAAAAATTTTTTAGTCTGCGAAGCAAAACATTCATGCGGCTTTTAGTGTACGGGAAAGGCAAAATTTCGCAAAATTGCACCATAAGAGGGAATTATGCCTGCATTGTTTATACTTTTGTTTGTGAATGTATATATACTAAAATAATATTAGTCTATGAAGTAATTAACCAAAAATGGTATTAGTAGTGAACGTGTTAAATATTTTCTCCAATACCCCACAATGGGTATCTTTCGAAAGCTCTTGATGAACTGAACAAATCTACTAATAGAACCAATGTCTGAAAATGCACCCAATTCCCGAAATTCACGAACACCTGGTTTAACACTAGCTTTCTCGTTTTTCCTGAATTTCGGGAATTTGGTGCATTTTCAGAAATTAAAATTTTAAAAATTTTCTCCAGTCCCCATAATATGGGTATCATTCGAAAGCTCTTGATGAGCTGAACAAATCTTGTATATAATAGAACCAATGTCTGAAAATGCACCAAATTCCCGAAACTTACGAATTCAGGATTTCACTTTAGCTTGGAAGTTTTTCGTGAATTCCGAGAACTGGGCTCATTTGTGCGAGTTGGTTCTATTACAAGATTTGTTCAGCTCATCAAGAGCTTTCGAATGATACCCATATTGTGGGTATTGGAGAAAATTTTTAAAATCCGGAAATTTTGAAAACCCGGAATTCCGGAAATTGGGTGCATTTTCGTGAAAAACTTAAGAGCAGTAATATGCAGCGGGACCAGCTCTAATTCGATCGTGAAAATTCTAAAAATATATACATTGTTGGGGTTTACTCCAATGGTTAACCTGCTATAAACGGTCGAAGTTTGCACACACATCTTTTGGTCGTACTATAATCTTATGACACTAAGAGAGCGAGCTAATACTAGTGGTATAAAATCGGGCCTTTTTCAGATCTCGCCGCCTCTACAAATCTTAAAACCAAGTTAACTAAAATTTGGTATGGGTATGTTTTCGATCACGCAGACTTGGCATATTGCAAGTTTTCGATTTCACGAAATTAGATTTACCGATACGGATCTTTAAATTTTTCTACCAAGAAAATAGAAATTTTGGTCGCTGATTCTGCTCTGAAAAGTTGATGACCTATAGGGGTTTTCGAGGTCGCCGAACACGAATCTTAAATCCAGCTTTTCGATAGTTCACTAAGTGTAAGCTAAAGTTGTAATCCTAAGATGTAAGGTTTCGCTGAGGTGTACGCTACTTTCCAACTAAATCGACGAAACTTTAGTTCGCTTGGTACCCCTTATGAATCGACAAAATAGAATTTGGCTAAATCAAAAGTTTTTGCGATATTTCAACTCAGTGACGTGATATATATATATATCTGGTTAAGATTTAAAACCTTGTGGTGGGAGAGAACTGAAGCCCAAAAAATTCTGGTCACCACTCACCAGATTATCATTTTAATTATTATCGAAGAAAAACTCCCCTTCACTCCCTAACTATGCAGCCGAGTAGAATTATCCGTTTTAGTAGATCAATTGGTGCTGTGCTCTATATATTAGCTCTAAGTCTAAATTGCACCTCAATAATTGACCTTTGAACAGAAAATTACAACCAGAAAAGGGGGGTTTGAGACGGAACAACGCTGGTCGGCCCTGATGCAATCATACGCACACGTTACTCGAAGAAGTATAGAAAGCAGACACTGATCGCTTCAATAAATTTAGCTTTATTATGAATACTATCATGTTCTAGTATTATTTAGCGTTGTCGAAATCCTATTAACACGTCCTTGCCTTATGGCTTCATCTGAAACAGAACCTACTTTCAGCAACCAGGCAATTTTATTAGCAATCAAGCAAATATAATATGTTGGAAGGCACCCACACAAAATTAGAGCTGAACTGGTCAAGTTTTGAGAAAGCTGGCTGGCATCAAGTAAACTATCTCCCCCCAAATTGAGGCTGGGGGGAGATTGTTTACTTGACCCCCTGATTTCAGATCAATTGACTCGCAAAACAGAAACTGCAGCGCTTTTGTTACTAGTAATCGTATTCGCACTTTGACACACTCTCTATGGAACCAGAAAACAAAGGGAAACAAATTTTCAAAACTTTACTGCACATTATTGTACAAGGCTGAACTTATACAATAGACAGTAATATATCCACGTTTCCTTTCATCAAGAGTACATAACGATAGGAGTATGCCATCAGGCATGCTCTCTTGTCAGGGCAAAAACTATGCTCTGTTCGCTAACGCTCCCCGCCGCAAAGCAGACCCTACGGAGCACCCACACCAAATTAGTACCTGCCTATTCGAAACTGGAATACGCTCACCTCGCTCTATGCTTTGTGTTAAAGCTGGAAACGCATGATCTATGTGAGCGAATTTTGTGTCTGCTTCGAGCCTTAAGGTGCCTTCATAGTCGCGAACGCAGGTGTATGCGCGTCTACAAACGTCAATACGCTTCCAGTGCTAGCATAGCACCAGGACGTGATGTCACGTTTGGAGGCGTCGACGCGCGTCTAGAGGTGACTGGGACTATGAAATCACCATTAGAACACAAACATAGCGCGCGAATTTCTTTAAAGTGATGGGTCTGACTTGGGGAGGGTCACTAGCACGTAATTTGGGGGGGGGGGGGGAGCGCTGTTAGCAAGCAGAGCCTAGTTTTTACTCCGATAAAAAGAGCATGCTTAGTAGCAGTCTTATCATTATACATTCTTGCTTTATTTATTGCATATCAAAGTATAAAACATTTGACTTCACCATAGGAATACAAAATTCCACCAATGTCCGAACAAACATAACATTGTATATCACATTGAAAATCGCCTGCTGAATAAGCCTTTAATCCGTTGTGGTAAGGTTTCTTGTGCCCAGCATTTGAAGCAGTGACCGGTCAGTCACTCTTTATCATCATCATCATCACCACCACCACTAAAATCATGTATCAGATAGGAAGCGTACCAGTCAAACCCTAGGGCAATGAAATTGAAATAGAGTAGTCTAAATTGAGTCGGGAGGTAGTAGAAATTGATGAACTGAGCCGGTGGCCAGACCACCCATTCGGCCGCATAAAGCCGACTCCCGCCGTGCACAATTCGATCCCGGAGTTTGCGCCAGTCCGAGCCTTCGAGCAAATTGACCAAAGACAGATACAGTAACCACAGTACAGGGGAAAGGCAAGTTTGATCTAGGATCACTTTTTTGGCCACAATTCTGAGGGTAGATCCGGGCAGAAATCGGTCCAACCAGAGGTACCAATAGTGGCACAGAATTCCCATGGATACGGCGGCCAGACTCATATTTCGAGTCCGTTGGAGATTGTGGTGCTGTGCCAGACCGCGAGCCCGTTTCACGGACTGCTGCAGCACGTCGCCCAGACAAGAGAGACTACAGCACAGTCCAATGTTGGTCCACAACAGGTAGCGGGGTGAGAAAGCTCTGCACCAGAATTCACGAACTATTCCAGTTCTGGGAGAGCGGCGAACAGAAGTCGGGTCGGAGGAGCCTCTGCAAATCCGGCACCCGTTTCGGAAAACCGGAGAAATCGTTCGAAAAAGCAGAAAATATCCCCGTTGCCAAGTCATCCGTTCTCTGGCGTGATCGGTTAAGTATGGAATGTAGAAATCCTAGAACATGAAAAACGAAGCTCGAGTCCGACAACAAAAGCCGGACCTTTTAGATTGTTTGCAACAAGCAGCTTCTGCTCTCCTTAGTCGACAATCAAGCCAGAACACTTTGAACCCTGAAGGCCAGTTTACACTGCCAAACTTGGACCAAACTCAGACCAAACTAAACTTGCTCCAAACTCGAGTTTGGTCCAAGTTTGGTCAAGGTTTGGTAGTGTGATATTATTCCAAACTCAGACCAAACTTAAACCAAACCTGACTTTGCAAGTTTGGTCTGACCAAATTTAGTTTGGCGTTCAGACCAAACAGCCAATCAGAATACGCCAAGTAGTCATTATATATGCTGTGCAATTCTGTGTATTCATTGTCGTCGCAAGGTTGTCTAGTATTTGTTGCAATGGTGTGGACTGTTGACAAGGAAGCGGAGCTTATCGATTTTTATAAAGAGAATATAATTTTTATAATTTTTATACTGCATAAACAACTTCTTGCTAAACTGCAAATTGGTTACTATTGGAAATTTGTATAATAAAATATGATTAAATACTAAAAATTAGGGAAACCTAAATTATTGAATATATACCTGTGGCCAGGTATCGGAGAGTTACTGCAAGTCGTTCTTCCACGCTGATTGCCTCGCGGAGATGCGTCGTCAGCCTCATGACACGCCCACGTATGGCTTCCACGAGAATCGTAAATGTTCCCTCATACATCCTGAGCTACCTTCTGTATCCCTCTCGATCTTGGAGTCGCAATTCTTGGAGCAGATTGTCGTAGCAGCCTTGGGATCTGCGGCGCAAAAGCCATTTCTTGGACCAGCAGGAGCGCCTGCGCCTTTTTGGTATTTGATCCTCATCGTCCATTGTTTCAAGTAGCACTACAATACAATAAGCTGCCATAGGTGTGTTTAGGGGTGTGGCAGCTAACTTCTCGCCAAATTTCCGCTCGACAACTCCCTTCCCCCCACATTTTAGCCTTCCCCGCTCAAAGATTTTAACGTTTTGGTAAAAATATAAAAAAATAATGTCCAGCAACGCCAAAATTACTGCAAAGCTGTTCGAAACAGTTCGAAAATTGAGACAAACGCACACTGACCTGAATTTTTTTCCTAAAAGTTAAAAACGTTTTAGGATTTTTGGAGGTTATATAACTCCCTTCTGTCCGGGCAGATCCACCCAGTTTTTGCCAAAACACACCTATGACAGCTGCTGCTCTTTTCGCAAGCTCGTTCCAGAAATAACACAACAAGAATGTTGCAAATTCAGTTTGCGCGCCAATTCAAAATTATATTCAATTTGATTGGCTGTTTGGAGTTAGTTTGGAGTGAGTTTGGCCAAACTTTAGCTGATCTAGGTTGTGTAGTGTGAATAGGAAAGTTTGGCCCGCAGAGCACCAAGCTCGAAGTTTGGAGCAAGTTTAGTTTGGTCTGAGTTTGGTCCAAGTTTGGCAGTGTAAACTGGCCTTGAAACACACCCGGTCTGATTACCGACTTCGCACAACCGGTGATAAGACAGACAGCAGCCTTAACTGTGACTTAAGCTAGGATAAGGCATGTTAGGATGCCCTGCTCGAGAGGAGAGTAACAGTTGACGAAGTATTTTCGAAACCAGTTGGCCCCTTTTAGCCTGAATTCACGAATGTCCCAATACCTATCGTCAACTCTGCGATTTCGTGAAGTGTTACCCTTCTCGTGCAGGGTGCTGTATACACAGACGGCCTGTATGGACCCGACCCAGCAGACGAGTCAGTCCATCAACAACGCTATTCTGTGGAGATTAAATTAGAAATCGAAAATTTAAAATAGAAACACAGTAGAAATTAAATTAGAAATCTAAAAACAGACGCTGGAATCAAATTTTGGCATCTTATCTACACGTCCGTGTGACCTACATGAACTAGGAAACAGGCAATGAATCTTGGGCACTGACCCAATTCAACTGTTTATTGCATTGAACAGACTGAACAAATTGTTTGAATTATAAATTCACTTTTTTCACAAAATTTAGAGGATTTTGGAATTTTTTGGATTTTGTAAGTAGTGGAAGAAAAAATTGACGGTGCAAGTTTATTTTAGAGTGTGTACTATGGGAAAAGCGTGCAAATGCTCAAAACATTGAACCATGTGCCAGAGAGATACAAAGTTATAAATCCATCGGCGCATTTAGTTTTCCTGGAAAAAGTCGTCTTTGTCCAAACAAAAACAGCCAAAATTTAACAAGCTAAAACTTGTCCAAATGAAATTCATTAAAAGCTACGTGTAATATACCGCGAAAGAAAACCATAGTAATACCTTAACAAGACAACAAGTCTTTTCAGAAAAACAGATGATTTTTTCAGCAAAAACAGACTAGGTCGGAATTTGTAAATTTAAACTCTTTTCGGTAAAAATTTAACTTGACCCCGTGACTACCAAAGGTGCGCGCGCCCTTTCCATAGCGAAGAGTAAGACCTATCTAAACAATTAATCATAAGCAATAATCTGAGTCAGCCAAAGACAGATACAAGGACCAGAGTGTTAGTTTGAAGAAGGAAACTTTACTAATCTCTGCCAACAATTAACAATGCAGACATAACAATTAACAAACTCTCTTAGGAAAAACCACAAAGTAACACAATTCACAAAACCCAACAATTAGACTATCTTCACGAATGTGTTCCAATCCATAAATTCCAGATAACACTTTAACATATTAAGACTCAGCAATAAAATAATGATTTTCTGATAAAGTAAAGATTAATACTGAAAAATGTGCCTCCACCAAAAGTTCCCATTGCAAAAAAAGCAATTAGAATTTAAAAATTCAAACATTTTGGCCCCGCTAAAAAATATCAAATTCCATGAAATTTGGCAGCTTTCTTGATCACTTCAAGTTAATGTATAGAAGTTGGGCTCCCTGGCTACTCAAAACTGGTGACTTCAAATTCCAATATGTACCCACTAGATGGACTGCAACAAATAATCCACCCCCACCCCAATATGTAGACTACTCTAAGACTCTAAAAACGAAGAAATAAAAAGAAACTACAGAAAATATAATCCATAGTCACAGTGTATAAAAAAGCTCCAAACTCGCATTACAACATCAACAGCAGTCAGCAAGGCAACACTATTGATAAGGTATTATCAGGTTCAAGTAGGTCAAGATCGACTGTTTTGAGTCAAACGCATGTCGTCTGCCATCGAATTTGAATTTGCCGTCGCAGAAGCCGCAGCGGTGGACGCCTTCAAAGTCGGCGAAGAAGGCGATCTAGCCTGAGCCTCATCCTGAACCAGTTCCCGCTTCCAGATTCTTCGCTCCGCTCGCTGCTCCATCAGGGCATGATGCTCCCAGAACACCTCTTTCAGGGCGGGGACAAAGCTCGCCAGTCGTCTCAGACAGTTCGACTCCAGGGGGACTTGCATAAAGTCAAAGGATATGCCTAGGCGATCATGAAACTGGTCTGTGATCAGCGGGAGGCGGGTATTGCGGGCCGAAAAGTGGGTCAGAATCGTGAAGTCGGCCTCCATCCTTCGGCCAATCTCAATGGCCTGTCCCACCGTACTGTGACGCTTCCGTCGGGCTTCGGCCTCCAACTCATCGCTCAGGGTAGCCTCATGAATCAGGAGGTCACAGTGCCGCCCTGCCTCAACCAGATCCTGACAGGGCATCGTATCCCCCGAATAGACCAGGACCTTTCCCGAGCCCTGCAGCCGTAGGACAAACCCGTAGGGCATCATGGCATGCAGGACGGAGACGGGGAGGAGCCAGTCCAGGCCCGCGGCCGCGCACAGCGATCGGGTCAGTCGGACTCGGACCAGTTCGCCGTCCGGGACGCTGCGAGTGGGCACGCGAACGGCCAGGGAGCGAACGTCGTCCATCACCATGGAGAAGATGTTGTGCATGGTGAAGAGGGGGGCAGAGCCCATCACATAGAGCGGCTGATAGGGCAGGGCCCGACGGGCGAAGGCCGCATGGCGAGCCAGCAGGACTGAGCAGAGACCTAAGAATAACAAACATAAATGTGAAGGATGGAATAGGAATGAGAAAACATACAAGGACGACAAACAACAATAATAATTGTGCTGGCACTACTCCAAGACCAATCTACTCCGATTAGAGGACGGACATAATCAGGATATTAGGGCTTTTTTTCCGGGGGAAGGGAGAAATTTTCGAAGAGGAACAGTTTTTTTTAAATATACGCCAAAAAGTGGTAGTTTTGGCGTATATACTTTGCATGTAGAAACGCAAAGTTTTCAAAATGCCTAGACTTAGGCTAAAATAGTTCAGATTTAGTTTAATTTAAGCTTTAAAAATGAAAAAGCGATAGAGATTGTAACGACCGCAGCACAAAAATACCCTGAACACTTGTATTCTACTCAAGAATACCGGCTGAAATTTTTTTAAATCTCCAAAAAATAAATGCAATGATGATACTTTGATTTCATAGGATTAGAAAATTCAAATCTGGATAACTACAGCCATCATACGCTAAAACGTTTAGCGTGGGAAGCTGACTTCCCATAAACATAAAATCCACAAGAAAAGACCGACCAACCTAAATGGTGATCCGCATGCAAATGACTGATCAGAACGGCTCGCAGTCGACACAGCGCCTCGTCCGTCCGCTCCGGGCCGTAGAATCGACACAGCTGACCCAGGGTATCCTCCCCGCAGTCCAGCAGGACGGCCCGCTCCGAGTCAACATTCAGCCAAATCCCGGACACATTGCGAACCTTGCCCGGGCAGGCGGAGCCTGTGCCCAGAAATACCACATTCGGAGTCCCTGGATCGGAAGAAGGTTGGGCAGGGGCGGGGAGAAACTGAGACCGACACGCGTCCAAATTCGACCAGAAATCTGGCTTGGCCGTCATGGCTTTGACGGCTTCCCGACCCGCCAGGGTCAAATCCAGCACATCCGCAGTCGAAAATCCATCCGACGGTCTTAGGTGATACTTTTCCAGCGGCTGGGCATAGTGTAGGCTTAGGCCGTCACCCTTTTTTGTGGCAGGCGGGGTCGTCGACTCGCCAGAAGTCTCCAGCATTGAAGAAGCTTCGTCCGGGGGTTGGGTAAGGGGCGAAGGGATTTGGGCATGAATGGGCAGCGGAGGAAAGATGACCGGATCGATTAGGCCCAGCTTCAGCTGGTTCACATAGATGCCGGCCGAATGGGGACTGGCCGGAGCGTCCTCATTCAGGACCCAGTGGCGAACAGACGGACCGAAACCCCGGAGCCAGTCCAGAAAATCTGGATTTCGCATTACTGCCGGCGGCGACAGGTGCACAATCAGTTCCAGGGCAGCCGGTTTCCCCTCCTCTCCCACCCCTTCCCCTTCAACATCCGGATTTTCTGAATCTTCCGAAACATTTCGACATCCGTCAAAGGCATCCGTAGCTTCCAGGGAAGCCAGATAGTCCAGACTGGGACACTCTAGGACCATGAAAAGGTTGGGCGTCAGGGTTGGCTCCCGTACGTCTGCCGGACTGATCTGACGACCGTCGGCCAGCGTCACAGGCTGCCCCTTCTGCAGCTGGCCCAGCAGGGGCCCCACTGGGACGCCCAGATCTAGACAGCGCTGAAGTATCAGTTTTCCGGGCTTGGGTCGCGGCTGACACAGGTAGACAATCGTGACGTCATGCTTGACCAGGGACGCAGCTGTCGGGTCATCGCCCGTCAAGTCTTTGTCACCGCCCGGTGCACTGTGCTCCAGAATCTGCCCTAAACTCTTCAGAAGGGTGCTGGGAGAGGAACGCTTCGATGAAGAAAAAGAAGAAGAAGAAGAAGCAGAATTAGAATTGATAGAGGGTGTCGAATTGTCCTCTGTCCCTGCTTCCCCAGAAAATGGAGACGTTTGTTCGAATTGGAAACTGTCGGTATTGGCGGAATCAACGGCTGGTGGTCGCTGAGGGGAAGCAGAAGGCGGGATCTTTCGAAAGACTGGGATCAGCTGAATTTGGAGGGCAGAATCGGAAAATTCCTGAAAATGGCAAAAAAAACAGATCCGTAATTTGAGCTAAAGCTGGCCGATAGCAAGAAACGATCGAAGGCTAAACAAACTTTAGCATCTACATATAGCAGCTACAAGTGAAAATCTATCGCAAAGAACTTCGACGTTCATCCATGAATTAAAAATTACTTACCTGAGGTCTGAGAACAACTAGTAACAAAAATGCCCTAACGGTCATTGCTAAAAGGGAGAATAGGGAAATGCTGCTAAAGCGGAAAAATGTCAATAGTTTCGTGCAGATTAATGTCTACTCAGCGCCTAAAATTATTGAAACCAGCTTTTTGGTGCAGAATAGGGAATCTAGCCAGCGCCTAAAATGATTGGAACCAGCTCTTTGCTGCGGAGTAGGGAATCTAGTCAGCGCCTAAAATGATTGAAACCAGCTCTTTGGTGCAGAATAGGGAATCTAGCCAGCGCCTAAAATGATTGGAACCAGCTCTTTGCTGCGGAGTAGGGAATCTAGTCAGCGCCTAAAATGATTGAAACCAGCTCTTTGGTGCAGAATAGGGAATCTAGCCAGCGCCTAAAATGATTGGAACCAGCTCTTTGCTGCGGAGTAGGGAATCTAGTCAGCGCCTAAAATGATTGAAACCAGCTCTTTGGTGCAGAATAGGGAATCTAGTCAGCGCCTAAAATGATTGAAACCAGCGTCTTGGGTAGAATAGGCGCCTCTCTCTATCCACTCTATTCGCGTGAACTCGAAGAATTCTCGTGGAATGAACTCAGCAAATAAGCACTTGACATTTGCTTGTATTTACGTGTGAGTGTGTGTGTGTGTGTGTGTGTGGTGTGTGTGGTGAGCGTGTTAGTGTGCATCAGCAGTTCCTCGTGGAGTATGAAAAAATCAGGGGTAGAATAGGCGGCATCCAAACTATTCGCGTGAAGTGCTCAGATACGTACTCAATCGCAATGGCGTAAGTATAATACATTGGTTTGAGAAGGCTTATGCGATAACTTGTGAGTCGAAATGATAAAGTAATTCCGCACAAGGAGCTGTCTGCTGGACTGAACACGTGATGGTGTCATGTAATGTGGCCTCCGCTGTGACTGAATGAAATGAATATGAAACAGTCGCTATGAAAAAAATTAGTTACCGCGTCCCTAAGATAAAATACGTCTACGTACTGTATGTACATAAACGCATTTGGCTTCGTCAAGTCCACTCAATTTCTCCACCACGATAACGTGTATAGCACATACAATACATAAACGTGTAAGTATATATATTTAACACGATAAATTTTGTTCAATGATAAATTTTGTTCAACCTCATGAGCAACATGTGCAAACCAAGGTTAGCATAATGCGTGAGCTCATACGTACATTCAGCTGTACGCAAATAATTGTACGACACCTGGCATTGTTTGTGAGTACGCATCATCCCTCTACCTAAAGTAAACTGGGTTTTTCGAACTTCACGAGGAACTGCTGATGCACTTACACGCACACTTACACACAGCCTATGTGACACAGGTATCCACGCAAATGTCAAGTGCTTATTTGCTAAGTTCATTCTACGAGAAGTCTTCGAGTTCACGCGAATAGAGTGGATAGAGAGAGGCGCCTATTCTACCCCAGACGCTGGTTTCAATCATTTTAGGCGCTGACTAGATTCCCTACTCCGCAGCAAAGAGCTGGTTCCAATCATTTTAGGCGCTGACTAGATTCCCTATTCTGCACCAAAGAGCTGGTTTCAATCATTTTAGGCGCTGACTAGATTCCCTACTCCGCAGCAAAGAGCTGGTTCCAATCATTTTAGGCGCTGGCTAGATTCCCTATTCTGCACCAAAACGCTGGTTTCAATCGTTTTAGGCGCTGGCTGGATTCCCTATTCTGCGCCAAAAAGCTGGTTTCAATAATTTTAGGCGCTGAGTTGGGACCACTTTGGAGGGGTCCTCCAATGACAAAAAATGTTCGCCTCACCAAGGGCTTTCATTTGAAACCAAACTAGAAAACTTTTCAAAAAATCGATTTTTGACCAGTCCGGACCCTGGTCAGGGCGCCACAGGCCGCTGGGTCCACTTTGGAGGGGTCCTCCAATGATAAAAAATGATCGCCTCACCAAGGGCTTTCATTTGAAACCAAACTTGAAAACTTTTCAAAAAATCGATTTTTGACCAGTCCGGACCCTGGTCAGGGCGCCACAGGCCGCTGGGGCCACTTTGGAGGGGTCCTCCAATGACAAAAAATGTTCGCCTCACCAAGGGCTTTCATTTGAAACCAAACTTGAAAACTTTTCAAAAAATCGATTTTTGACCAGTCCGGACCCTGGTCAGGGCGCCACAGGCCGCTGGGGCCACTTTGGAGGGGTCCTCCAATGACAAAAAATGTTCGCCTCACCAAGGGCTTTCATTTGATACCAAACTTGGCCACTTTTGGAAAAATCGATTTTTGACCAGTCCGGACGCTGGTCAGGGCGCCACAGGCCGCTGGGACCACTTTGGAGGGGTCCTCCAATGACAAAAAATGTTCGCCTCACCAAGGGCTTTCATTTGATACCAAACTTGAAAACTTTTCAAAAAATCGATTTTTGACCAGTCCGGACCCTGGTCAGGGCGCCACAGGCCGCTGGGGCCACTTTGGAGGGGTCCTCCAATGACAAAAAATGTTCGCCTCACCAAGGGCTTTCATTTGAAACCAAACTTGAAAACTTTTCAAAAAATCGATTTTTGACCAGTCCGGACCCTGGTCAGGGCGCCACAGGCCGCTGGGGCCACTTTGGAGGGGTCCTCCAATGACAAAAAATGTTCGCCTCACCAAGGGCTTTCATTTGAAACCAAACTTGAAAACTTTTCAAAAAATCGATTTTTGACCAGTCCGGACCCTGGTCAGGGCGCCACAGGCCGCTGGGGCCACTTTGGAGGGGTCCTCCAATGACAAAAAATGTTCGCCTCACCAAGGGCTTTCATTTGAAACCAAACTTGAAAACTTTTCAAAAAATCGATTTTTGACCAGTCCGGACCCTGGTCAGGGCGCCACAGGCCGCTGGGGCCACTTTGGAGGGGTCCTCCAATGACAAAAAATGTTCGCCTCACCAAGGGCTTTCATTTGAAACCAAACTTGAAAACTTTTCAAAAAATCGATTTTTGACCAGTCCGGACCCTGGTCAGGGCGCCACAGGCCGCTGGGGCCACTTTGGAGGGGTCCTCCAATGACAAAAAATGTTCGCCTCACCAAGGGCTTTCATTTGATACCAAACTTGAAAACTTTTCAAAAAATCGATTTTTGACCAGTCCGGACCCTGGTCAGGGCGCCACAGGCCGCTGGGGCCACTTTGGAGGGGTCCTCCAATGACAAAAAATGTTCGCCTCACCAAGGGCTTTCATTTGAAACCAAACTTGAAAACTTTTCAAAAAATCGATTTTTGACCAGTCCGGACCCTGGTCAGGGCGCCACAGGCCGCTGGGGCCACTTTGGAGGGGTCCTCCAATGACAAAAAATGTTCGCCTCACCAAGGGCTTTCATTTGAAACCAAACTTGAAAACTTTTCAAAAAATCGATTTTTGACCAGTCCGGACCCTGGTCAGGGCGCCACAGGCCGCTGGGGCCACTTTGGAGGGGTCCTCCAATGACAAAAAATGTTCGCCTCACCAAGGGCTTTCATTTGATACCAAACTTGGCCACTTTTGGAAAAAATCGATTTTGGACCGGTCCGGACCCTGGTCAGGGCGCCACAGGCCGCTGGGACCACTTTGGAGGGGTCCTCCAATGAGAAAAATGTTCGCCTCACCAAGGGCTTTCATTTGAAACCAAACTAGAAAACTTTTCAAAAAATCGATTTTTGACCAGTCCGGACCCTGGTCAGGGCGCCACAGGCCGCTGGGGCCACTTTGGAGGGGTCCTCCAATGACAAAAAATGTTCGCCTCACCAAGGGCTTTCATTTGAAACCAAACTTGAAAACTTTTCAAAAAATCGATTTTTGACCAGTCCGGACCCTGGTCAGGGCGCCACAGGCCGCTGGGGCCACTTTGGAGGGGTCCTCCAATGACAAAAAATGTTCGCCTCACCAAGGGCTTTCATTTGAAACCAAACTTGAAAACTTTTCAAAAAATCGATTTTTGACCAGTCCGGACCCTGGTCAGGGCGCCACAGGCCGCTGGGGCCACTTTGGAGGGGTCCTCCAATGACAAAAAATGTTCGCCTCACCAAGGGCTTTCATTTGATACCAAACTTGGCCACTTTTGGAAAAATCGATTTTTGGCCATTTTGGACCGGTCCGGACCCTGGTCAGGGCGCCACAGGCCGCTGGGACCACTTTGGAGGGGTCCTCCAATGACAAAAAATGTTCGCCTCACCAAGGGCTTTCATTTGATACCAAACTTGGCCACTTTTGGAAAAATCGATTTTTGACCAGTCCGGACCCTGGTCAGGGCGCCACAGGCCGCTGGGGCCACTTTGGAGGGGTCCTCCAATGACAAAAAATGTTCGCCTCACCAAGGGCTTTCATTTGAAACCAAACTTGAAAACTTTTCAAAAAATCGATTTTTGACCAGTCCGGACCCTGGTCAGGGCGCCACAGGCCGCTGGGGCCACTTTGGAGGGGTCCTCCAATGATAAAAAATGATCGCCTCACCAAGGGCTTTCATTTGAAACCAAACTTGAAAACTTTTCAAAAAATCGATTTTTGACCAGTCCGGACCCTGGTCAGGGCGCCACAGGCCGCTGGGGCCACTTTGGAGGGGTCCTCCAATGACAAAAAATGTTCGCCTCACCAAGGGCTTTCATTTGAAACCAAACTTGAAAACTTTTCAAAAAATCGATTTTTGACCAGTCCGGACCCTGGTCAGGGCGCCACAGGCCGCTGGGGCCACTTTGGAGGGGTCCTCCAATGACAAAAAATGTTCGCCTCACCAAGGGCTTTCATTTGATACCAAACTTGGCCACTTTTGGAAAAATCGATTTTTGGCCATTTTGGACCGGTCCGGACCCTGGTCAGGGCGCCACAGGCCGCTGGGACCACTTTGGAGGGGTCCTCCAATGACAAAAAATGTTCGCCTCACCAAGGGCTTTCATTTGAAACCAAACTTGAAAACTTTTCAAAAAATCGATTTTTGACCAGTCCGGACCCTGGTCAGGGCGCCACAGGCCGGTGGGTTCCACTTTGGAGGGGTCCTCCAATGACAAAAAATGTTCGCCTCACCAAGGGCTTTCATTTGATACCAAACTTGAAAACTTTTCAAAAAATCGATTTTTGACCAGTCCGGACCCTGGTCAGGGCGCCACAGGCCGCTGGGGCCACTTTGGAGGGGTCCTCCAATGACAAAAAATGTTCGCCTCACCAAGGGCTTTCATTTGAAACCAAACTTGAAAACTTTTCAAAAAATCGATTTTTGACCAGTCCGGACCCTGGTCAGGGCGCCACAGGCCGCTGGGGCCACTTTGGAGGGGTCCTCCAATGACAAAAAATGTTCGCCTCACCAAGGGCTTTCATTTGATACCAAACTTGGCCACTTTTGAAAAAATCGATTTTTGGCCATTTTGGACCGGTCCGGACCCTGGTCAGGGCGCCACAGGCCGCTGGGACCACTTTGGAGGGGTCCTCCAATGACAAAAAATGTTCGCCTCACCAAGGGCTTTCATTTGATACCAAACTTGGCCACTTTTGGAAAAATCGATTTTTGACCAGTCCGGACCCTGGTCAGGGCGCCACAGGCCGCTGGGGCCACTTTGGAGGGGTCCTCCAATGACAAAAAATGTTCGCCTCACCAAGGGCTTTCATTTGAAACCAAACTTGAAAACTTTTCAAAAAATCGATTTTTGACCAGTCCGGACCCTGGTCAGGGCGCCACAGGCCGCTGGGGCCACTTTGGAGGGGTCCTCCAATGACAAAAAATGTTCGCCTCACCAAGGGCTTTCATTTGAAACCAAACTTGAAAACTTTTCAAAAAATCGATTTTTGACCAGTCCGGACCCTGGTCAGGGCGCCACAGGCCGCTGGGGCCACTTTGGAGGGGTCCTCCAATGACAAAAAATGTTCGCCTCACCAAGGGCTTTCATTTGAAACCAAACTTGAAAACTTTTCAAAAAATCGATTTTTGACCAGTCCGGACCCTGGTCAGGGCGCCACAGGCCGCTGGGGCCACTTTGGAGGGGTCCTCCAATGACAAAAAATGTTCGCCTCACCAAGGGCTTTCATTTGATACCAAACTTGAAAACTTTTCAAAAAATCGATTTTTGACCAGTCCGGACCCTGGTCAGGGCGCCACAGGCCGCTGGGGCCACTTTGGAGGGGTCCTCCAATGACAAAAAATGTTCGCCTCACCAAGGGCTTTCATTTGATACCAAACTTGGCCACTTTTGGAAAAAATCGATTTTTGGCCATTTTGGACCGGTCCGGACCCTGGTCAGGGCGCCACAGGCCGCTGGGACCACTTTGGAGGGGTCCTCCAATGACAAAAAATGTTCGCCTCACCAAGGGCTTTCATTTGATACCAAACTTGCAAACTTTTGGAAAAATCGATTTTTGACCAGTCCGGACCCTGGTCAGGGCGCCACAGGCCGCTGGGGCCACTTTGGAGGGGTCCTCCAATGACAAAAAATGTTCGCCTCACCAAGGGCTTTCATTTGATACCAAACTTGGAATTTTTAAAAAAATCGATTTTTGACCAGTCCGGACCCTGGTCAGGGCGCCACAGGCCGCTGGGGCCACTTTGGAGGGGTCCTCCAATGACAAAAAATGTTCGCCTCACCAAGGGCTTTCATTTGATACCAAACTTGGAAAATTTTCAAAAAATCGATTTTTGACCAGTCCGGACCCTGGTCAGGGCGCCACAGGCCGCTGGGGCCACTTTGGAGGGGTCCTCCAATGACAAAAAATGTTCGCCTCACCAAGGGCTTTCATTTGATACCAAACTTGGAAAACTTTAAAAAATCGATTTTTGACCAGTCCGGACCCTGGTCAGGGCGCCACAGGCCGCTGGGGCCACTTTGGAGGGGTCCTCCAATGACAAAAAATGTTCGCCTCACCAAGGGCTTTCATTTGAAACCAAACTTGAAAACTTTTCAAAAAATCGATTTTTGACCAGTCCGGACCCTGGTCAGGGCGCCACAGGCCGCTGGGGCCACTTTGGAGGGGTCCTCCAATGACAAAAAATGTTCGCCTCACCAAGGGCTTTCATTTGATACCAAACTTGGCCACTTTTGGAAAAATCGATTTTTGGCCATTTTGGACCGGTCCGGACCCTGGTCAGGGCGCCACAGGCCGCTGGGGCCACTTTGGAGGGGTCCTCCAATGACAAAAAATGTTCGCCTCACCAAGGGCTTTCATTTGATACCAAACTTGGCCACTTTTGGAAAAATCGATTTTTGACCATTTTGGACCGGTCCGGACCCTGGTCAGGGCGCCACAGGCCGCTGGGACCACTTTGGAGGGGTCCTCCAATGACAAAAAATGTTCGCCTCACCAAGGGCTTTCATTTGATACCAAACATGGCCACTTTTGGAAAAATCGATTTTTGACCATTTTGGACCGGTCCGGACCCTGGTCAGGGCGCCACAGGCCGCTGGGGCCACTTTGGAGGGGTCCTCCAATGACAAAAAATGTTCGCCTCACCAAGGGCTTTCATTTGATACCAAACTTGGCCACTTTTGGAAAAATCGATTTTTGGCCATTTTGGGCATGGTCCACGGTCCGGACCCCTGGCCAGGGCGCCACAGGGGTCCGGGCGAAACCTACTATAGCCTATGCTATAGTGCTCCCGCACCCCACCCCAAATCCCAAATAAGAGAGACCTGCTCACTGTAGATATTTCTGTAGAAGAGGTTAAAGTTGGAGTTGCGACACGGTAGGGCCCACCACCATCAGGGTGCCCCCCAGCCACATGGATAGGTCCTACAGCGAAACTAATGGGCCATTTAGATTCACCATATAGGGGTTCCTATTCGAATACGAAACCTCAGCCCAGCAGCTCTTATGTATAGGGCTGCCTACTCCGTAGGCCCAGACCCCCCCTTTTACACGTTAACTAGTGACCCCTGGCCAGGGCGCCACAGACCACCAAACAGCACCATCTCGTTTCCCGGAGATCTTCACCTTGGGGCGATGCCATAACCCCAATATGAGAACCTGGCTTTGAGCCTAGCTCTCTGTAGACTGATGAATAAATTTTCGGACTTAGTTTTTTTCCGGGGGGGTCAAAAATCGCAAAATCCTAGGAGTACACAGACCTCTGGGGGGGTCTTAGCGCGAAAAGAAAAATTCGCCCAGAAATTCGGGGGTTTCTATCCACAAAAATAGCAAAAGTTTATAGGAATTTTTTGTCCTCCGACCTCTAGGGTGGGGGGGAAAAAAATGGAGAAAACTGTGTAACGGCAAAAGGACCTAATTTGCATATCTCGAGATTGGCTCGACCGATTCGGCTGAAATTTTCACAGCATGTACCCCTGCCCACGGGCTCTTCACATAGCGAGTTTGAGCCCGATCGGTCCACTCCTCCGTGAGTTATTAAAAAAACAGTTTCCAATAAGGCGCACAACGTGCAAATTTCCCTATTCTAGGTAGTGCGCTAACGCGCACTACCTGATCAGAAAGGCATTACTCAATCACAGGGCCTTCCCTAATCCTTACGTCAGATTAATACTAAGCCATGGGAAGGAAAGCACTCAACACATCAGATACAGGTGGTCCCCCAGAAACATTGAAGATGAATTTCAAGTAGGTATTTTCTGCCGTGACTAATTGACTATACACGACTGACTTTGATTACAATACTGATAACTACAGAAAGAAAAAAAGAAAGAAATCTTTCGTGTTCGCAGGGGGGGGAGGGGCCCATCCCCTTCTGAATCCGATTTCCGCAAATACGGTATCTCCTTCCCCTCCCCCATCCCTCAGGAAAAAATCTAGTTCGGAACTTAAACCTACAATGTTTCTATTTTAGCTACTAACCATAGGAAGAGAAAATATAAACATTTAAGCTAAACAAACAGAAATAGCTGACAATAGAACGCTGCTGTTTTGCAACCCATCTATTGTGGAGGGTACGTAAGCCAACTCAACAGTATAGGGTGAACAGAAACTAAATTGAGAGACCGTCTACGATTATTAATCGTTTCAGCAAACTATGTGGGTCTCACCTTCATTCGCTTTTCCACCTTTTTGACCGTCTCAGCCAGCCTATTGGCCTCGGCCTGATCAATGAACTGGCCATATCGACTGGCCCATTCGTCCGCTCGAGACTCCATGAGTTGCTTCGCCTCCTGGAGCAGGGTGAACTCGTCCTCACTCAGCGGTGGACTGGGCGACTCCGCGTTATAGGTCCCTGTAGTCCTACTGAGCTGCTCAGACGACAGGAGGGGATAGGTCAGTTCCGTTTGCACTGTCTGTACAGACTGCTGTAGGTTTGTTGGCAGAGTGCCAGCGTTGCTGTTGTTGCTGTTGTTATTGTTGTTGGTTATCAGTGGTTGCTGTTTTGCCGGCTTCAGACTCGACTGCTGGCTTTCCAGTCCGGGTTGCTGTTTTTTGTGTTTCAGGTGCTGCGCTGTTGCGATGGGAGGCTGCGGAGGAGGTGGTGCTGCATGATTGTTGTTGGAGTCGTGAGAGGATTTTTTGCGCGGATTCAGCACCACACCACCACCAGTAGCCGGCGGGGAAGCATAGGCTGCCGCCCTCTCCGTTTTCTCTGACTGCGAATGATTGTTGCTGTTGTTGTTGTTGACGAGACTTGTAGCCAAGGGCGGAAGACTGATGGCCGTGGGAATTTCCACAACATCGGTCCGGACCATGTGCCTGAGGTCTTCCATGCTGAGGGGAGCCGTCATTCCGCCCTCCGTCCCGGCCAGGGAGACCAGCTTCTCGATCGTCTCCTTGATACTGCTCAGACTCTGTCGACTCTCGTCCGCAATCAGTCGCAGCAGCTCCTCGTTCTCCGGGGTCGCCAGCACCGAAGACGTTCCGTCCGGCAACGGTATGGAGCCCACGCCGGGAGCAGACCGAAACGTGGCGCCCTGTTGCTCCAGTTGTGGCTGTGGCTGACTGGGGAGGTCCCCCTCTGGCGGACTGTCAGCCGGCGGTTTCGGTACTCCTGTCGTCGGTTTAGTACCAGTCTTGTTGACCGGAGGCGGCACCACTTCATTTTCCAGTTTCAGATTGACGACGGCATTTGACTTGGGCTGGGCCGCGGCTCGCGGCTTGAGGGGCTGCTGCTGCTGCTGGTGCGGCTCTGAACTGGGATTCTTGCCCACGCTGGGCGGTGCAGACTTCGTCGTCTTCAGCGCGGCGGGGGGCGCCGCTGTCACTACCGGCGGGCTGTTCTTAATCTTGTCCAGCGTTTCCTTCAGACTGGGCGACAGGACCTTGGGCGAGAAGCTGTGCAACTCGTCCGGCGGAAAGTCCGTCTGGGCCCCAAAGTCCGCCATCCGAGCCATGACGGAGTCCCGACTCAGCGTTTCCAGCTTCTCCACCAGACAACTGTCACAGATCTCCTCCTCCGCCCCCTCCCCGTCCGGGGGAAAGAGGTGCTCCCGTTGACCCTCCCCGCTGGCAGCCACCCGATCCACCAGATCCTTCATGAACTCTCGCACGGCCGTGGCCGACCCCCCGCCATCGCCGCGCCGCCTTCTTCGAACCGCCACATCTCCAGGCGCCTCTTCCATTTCGAAACCGGCTTCCTCTTCCTCCACCTCCTCTTCTCCGTATTCTTCTTCTTCCTCCGAAAGAGAGCCGTCTGGTGGTTCCATCAACATATCTTCCTCCAAATCCGGATCCAGATCCTCCTCCTGGTCGTGCTCGCTCTCACCGGATCTCCTTCGATTCCCCTTCTCAGGAGCAGCCAGTCTTCTGGTCGGCTCCAGACTGGGCGGCTGGACTTCCCCGGTTGCTGGCGGCACGCCAGATTTCCGGTCCGGTCCGTTGACAGCCGTCCCAGCCTTTGGATTGGGCGAGCTTTTAGCCGGCGGCGACGTTACAGACGACTTGCTATTGTTGTTGTTGTTGTTGTTGCTGTGCTTATTTGTATTGTAGGCATTGAGGGCAGCCTGACGAAGACTCGTGCAGGAGCCGCTCCCGTCCGGTTTCTCCACTCCTTCTGAGCCTGGTTTTGCACCTGAAACAATACCGCATGTGAAGAAATCAGACATCAATCCGCAGTTTGCTAACTGTATATACTCATCCAAAAATGGATAAGCGTGCTCGCTGAACTTATTGGCCCCTCTCCCTGTGTTTCAAACTAAGGTTTTTTCTCATGGGCACTACAAGACAACAGTTTTCATAATTATTTTATGTGAAAACTTTTACGAGGTGCTCCAAATAGCCCCATCGCGTCCATGATTTGATTGGTGACCACGTCTATGTAATAGCGATAGTACGTGTGTTAGCAGAGTCCCCGCGGGTCGACTTTCAGGTCAGTGGGTACCCGCGAGTCAAGAGTAACTTTTGTTCACAAAAATTTTACGCTAAATTTTGGGCTAATTTCACCAGAAAATTTACAATGTTTAAATTTTCAATTTGGCTATTTTGTATGTCTTTATACATTATAATATTGCTTTTGTGATAAAATTATTTATTTCTATCCTGTCTTGCATCTTCAGTCATAAACATATGCAATTGCTACAAGAAAATAGACTTTATCTTCAAAAAGTTGCCAAATAGGGATTCTACTTTCCGATCGATCGATCCCAACACTTTTGCGACAGCATAGCCTGCTCAGAACTAACGAAAACGAAGACGAACTCTGGCCCAGTTAGCTTTTGATCTTGCCAAATTTTTGTTTGAAAGTTTTAATGTTTCACTATGTACATATTAAAACTGTTAATTTTGCTCAATGCATGCTATTGTGTATATACTTATGTGAAAATGTCCAAATTGAGCGGGTCAAGTGGGTCGGCAAAATCTCAGTGGGTCGCAGGTCAGGGTCCGTGGGTGGCGGGAACCCGCGGGTCACGAAATTGCGACCCACTTCCAATTCTGAGTGATAGCACTAACAAAGCATGATTTACTTGGGAAAAGTTATCACGGACTAAGGGCCGGTTCACACGATCAAATTCTCGTCAAATAAATTTGATCGAATTTGACTAAACTTGCAATTTGACCAAATTTGATGGTTTGAACGGGCATCAAATTCCATCAAATTTTCCATCAAATCAAATTGGTTTGGTCGGTGCGCAAAAACCATCAAATATCTGACGGCTTATCCAATGACATTTTGCCACGTGCATCACGTGACCGTAAATCAATTTGAAGCATAGCCTTTTGTTTTATTCACACATGCAGTTTCTCTACAGTGCTTCAACATAATGTGCAAAATCACAGGACTATATAATAACATGAATTTGATTTAAGGTGGTGGTTTCCTTTTGTGCAGTGCTTTTGTGGTGATTTTTTGAAACGCTACAACTTTCGCAATTTTGGGAGTTGGAACGAGCTTTATTATCTCTACATCCACAAGAGCTTACGAAACTAGCAAAATTGGCAAAAAATTAGCAAAAATTTTCCAACAAACTGACATCAGACAGGCTGAATATATACCAAACATTTTCGAACATCGATTTCTCAAAACTGAAGAATCGGCAAAAAGTTCTTTTTGTGCCACGATATGAAGGACATATGGGCCGAGGGACGTTTTTTCGGATTTGGCTCAGCATGTCTTAACGCTCGAAAAAATAGGGCAAATGCATGGTAACACGAAATTTCGCAACAACTTCGCATTGAGTTTTCTTGCTACTCGATGTTTCAATCCAAACCAAGAAAAATGTCCCTCCGCAGAAGTACGAATTTCAATTCAGCCAAAATCTCTGGAATCCGTCAAGTAGTTTTTGAGAAATCGATGTTCGAAACAAAATAATAGCAGTTTTGCCAAAATGGTTTTTCGGCCAAATCACTAGCTTAAAGCAATAAAGTCCGGCTAGTAGGCGTTCATAAAATGGGCATTTGGACGGTGTATCGATTGAGTATAAATAAGGCAACTTTGTCCTTAACATGTGGCAGTAATTGTGAAAAAACTGATTTCCTCGAAAATGGCCATTTTTGACCCTAAAAGCAGTTTTTTGCTTATACGTACTGACTTAACCACTGGAGATAGATCAAAAGTTGTAAAAGCAAAAATGTTCATTTTCGTGTCCTTTTTCCAGCCATAATAACAAATCCCGTGTCTTTTCTAGCTACTGGGAGCCTAAGGCCAAAAATCAAAACTTTCTTATCTTTTAGCTAGAAAGACGGGACTGGTCCGAGAATGTTAAAGAGCACGGAAATAGGTTATTTCGTAAGTTTTAGCCATTTAGGTAAAGGATTAAAGCCGTATGAGTCAAAAATACCCGAAAGGAAACCAGCACCTTAAATGAATAAATAATTTAAAATTTTGCCAAAATATGTTCGAATAAATTGATGAAATATTTTATATCTAAAAATCGCGAATGAAAAGTTCTTGAAACTGTAAATTGTTTTAGATCTTTTCACCAACCTCTGACCAAAGGGCATTTAGGTTTGGGTTTAGAATCGCATTGAGGTAACAAGAAAAACGCTAGCATGCGCTTTTGACTGACCATTTTCAACGCGCGCAAATTCAAACTGGAGCCCAATTTGATCAAAATTTGGTCAAAGTGTTTGATGCAATTTTGACAGTGTAATAAACAGGCAATTTGATCAAATAGTTTGGTGTCAAAAAATTTGATCAAATTTATTTGACGAGAATTTGATCGTGTGAACCGACCTTAAGTTAAGCATCACATACGAGCATTTACACTGAAGGCATAGACGGAGCTATGTAGATATCAAATCTAACGATAAACAGTATTGTGTTTCCTTCAAACGTAAGAAAATCAAAAACTAAAACGTGCGAGAACACGAAATTTTAAACAGTCACTCATAAATCAAGCCCAAGGAAGACTAGATTATATACATCTTGTCAAATTGACCGGCAGTAAAAAAGTGTGAAAGGGAAGGGGGGCTGCAACCCCCCAAACAGGTAGGTCTATAGTTCGCATCGGTACCTTTTTCAATGCGCTCAATGGACTGCTTGAGCTTCATCTCGATGAGGCGGGCCTTCTGGGTCTCCAGTCCCTGCTTCATGGGCGCGTCCTTCTCCTTGCAGAACTTGAGGGCCGTCTGATTCACTTCCAGGGCCTTGTCGATCAGACCGCGACTGCTCTGCATCTCCGCCAGTCGCATGTAGTCCACAATCTTCTTGCAGAACGCCTCGTGTGTCCTGGAAACAGCAACAACCACAAAATACGCACACGAAAACAGCGCACCGCACACACACACACAGTCAAACAACATAATAAAGAAATATTGGCACACAACAACCAAAAGATGAGTACTTGCTTACATTACATAGGTAAGTAAGAGTAACGTACAGAATGCCCTTTGGGAAATCCGCCTTGACATGAACCTCCAACACCACCTTCTCCTCCTTCATATAGCCCTGATTTTCGTCCAAAATATCCTACAAAATAATGGATTAATAAAAATCATCATAACAATACAATTTTTGAAAAACAGCCACTGAACCCTCCACAAAATTGGCAATTGAAAATTCTTCAAAATTTCAACAGTTCACCCAACAGTGGTTAGCACTTAAAAAAGCATTATAAACACACAGAGTACAGTGATACATCATAATTACGCTACTTACTGCCCATGTCATAAAACAGCTATAGCCCCAGTCATTCTCTTTGGCAGTATAGACATGATTGGTTTTTCGAATAAAATTCGGAACGCCAGACTTCTGAGAGATTAGTCGAAGCTCGGCCACGGCTTGACAGGACCAGGAACTACAACACAACAACAACATACAAAACTAAAACAGCACCTACAATACGTACCATGTAAGCACGCTCTAGCTAAAAACACGGCTAGAAGAGATATGCTACAGTATGCACCTAAGCAAGACAACAGCAGGGCTTCCGGACTATGAAAAAGGTCAAAAAGAAATTAGAGAACCACGACTAAACATCCAAAGAGTCTCACAAACGCGCAATTGTTACCAGGAGACTTACTCGGAATAGGATTCGGGGCAGCATTGCAGGAAGAAACCCAAACACTTCTGGGTTCCCTTCTTCTGAACCACATGCTGCCGAGGCATTACCATAATTTTCCTGAAACAAAAAGAGAACAGGATACAAGACTCACTCACACAGCATCAGGCAAGCGAGCACCCATCGGTTCTCTCCTGTTTCGGACAAGACTTTGTCTTAGTGACTCCAGGGCAGAGGCAGAAGTTCCTCATGGATTAGTCAACGAATAATGCTTTGTATTTTTTGCGGACCCGCCTGCCAGCCCGCGCCTGCAAATACATGTTTGCTAAAAATTCTTATCAAATCGAAAAAATTCATTTCTAATTTTTCGACAGGCTTTTTACTACAGGCCGCCCCCTCCAGAATTGGCGCCCCTAGGATTTTGGCCTTCACCCAGAACATAAAAGTTCAAGGAAAAATATGGTTTAGAGGGTCAATTTCGAAAAATATTTCCGACTTCGCCGGAGTTTGGACCTTTTTTAGCATTGCTTAGCTGTTTTAAGCTTAAATTTAGCTTAAAAATAGTTAAATTTTCGGCTCAATAGCAAAAAATAGCTATTTTTAAGCATTTTTCGAAAACCGTCCTCCCCCATCCCAGAAATCTTAGCCTATGAAAAAGCCCGAGTCTACACAGAAAAATCAGCAGGCAAAGTCCCCGTTATAAAGGCTCTATCTTAATGTTAACCTCGAGTTTTTATAAAATCAATAAGCGTTTTCTGCATCCAATCCATTGTTGGGGATTACAGTTATAACTGGGATTCAGAATTTACAACAGAGATTTAGAATAAAACTGCATTAAGCGGGCGTGTTCAGGCCACTTCCCAAAAACTGTCTCTTTGTTAAAAAGGTTCTGTTAACTTCCAAGTCTCTGCTACCGCAGATCCCTATCGCAGTATACGGTTCGACCCCTCCCCCCCAATTTTCCAAATTAATCAAAATTTCAAAAATTTTCAAAATTAAGCCACAAAGATAAGTCCTGCTGTAGAGCAGCCAGCATACCAGGGTACAGTGCTGATAACTTTGGCGGGTCCTCGAATCGTACTGTTCATGTTACGAAAATTGTTAATCATCAGTCGAAGTGTTCCCTCACATCGGCTCCCATCTGAAACAGTACAGAGAAAAAGTCAGCCAAAAAAGGTCACTCCATACAGGTGTTGTTGTAGTATATATATATATGAGTCAATTTCTGTAACATTCGAATATGTTACCTAGGGGTCCCGATGACTCAAAAATCGATTTCGCTCAAAGTCTGCCAGGTGAAAGCCCATGGTGTGCGAACCTTCGGAGTGCAAGCGAAATAATTTTTAATCAAGGCATGCTCGAGATACAGCTCTCCAAAGTTGAGCAGCCGACGTGACGATTTACATTCCAAAGCCTAACGACACGATCAGCTGTACGGCCGGCAAATCAAAACTAAACTAAACAATGGCGGGCTCAATTTGTCACCCTAGGTACCTTTTATCAATGGGCCAACACTAGTCTATATATCTTTCGCATAACGGCTGCAACACGCATCCAAATCCAGTCGGTTGCTATTTGAAGGAGTGTCTCAGTGACCGAAAAATTGACACAGTCGTCGGAATATGCAAGACCGAGACACAATTTTTTCTCCCATAGTAGGCACATATGTGGCCTACCTCTATGCAAAATATCAGCTGATTTCATGCGCCGCCAGCGTGCGCTGTAATTCGAAATATTAAATCACCCACCGTTTTGAATGAAACTGCAATGTCAAAGAAATGTCCCCTAAACTGCTCTAGCAAAAACACCGAAACTCAGTTTTTATCTGGTTAATTGCCACATATATAGCTCACTTTTGTGGTAAATATCAACTGCTTTCGTGTGCCCCCTGCTCCCATAAAAATGTTGCAAACATTTTGTTCACTTAGCACTTTGTTTTTCATAGCAGTATGACGTTTCCGCAAACCGATTAATTTAACTCACCAGGACACAATTTTTTCTGCCACAGTAGGTACATATATGGTCTGCCTTTGTGCAAAATATTAGTTGGTTTCGTGCGGCCCCTGTATAAACAGTGATTTGCAATATTATTTTGACTAACATTTTGATTGAATCAGCAATGTTAAATAACCGGCCCTGAAAAGTAAACAAATGTAAGGACAAAATGTCATTTTTTCTCTGGTTAATTGGCACATGAATAACTTAGTTTTGTGCTTTTTGTTTGCATCGCATTTTGTTTACATCGCATTTTGTCATAGCAATGTTAATGTGCTTCCGCAAAGTGACAATTTTTCGGGTCAGCAGGCATAGTCCATACATATAACAACGCTTGAGTAATTAAAAAAATCTTAATTTTATGGATTTGATTGCATAACTGAACGGTCAATACTATGCGATTGTCCTGAGTTTATATCTTAAATGCAGCCATTCGTACGTAGTTTAAGTGTATCTTTTAGATGCGACCAACCTAGACACGTCATTAGCCAGCTTTAGCTAATACAAGAACCAAGAAGAAGTCAATATGTTCTGCAGAAACTGGCGCGGCTGTCATCACGTGCCTGCATCCAATTGTTAATTTTTTGCGACTCTAAGGGAAAAATTTCAGGCACAAGAATGATATTGCCAATTGTAGCTTTAAAGTCAAACTATAGCCGAAAGTCTGTTTCAACTTTGTACTGAAGTTTCCTTCTAGAAAAGCATCTGCAATGACCGCCGTTGTTAATTTCTGCGCAATATTTGTTTCATTGTGGCTATCATGCGATTGCTCTAACTGTTTTATTAGTGAGGCTATAAACAATCCTTCTCATAGTCAATGTGGTATCGAAGGTGATGATGCGGAGCTGATTTCGCTTTCCACATTATCTGGTGCTACACTTCCTGTTGACATTGTTGCTCCAGGGGTCAACAATATGGCAGAACTAATTTTGGCACGTGGCGATGGCCGTTTTCATATCAATACAGATGAAGTGAATCAACTTTTCGTTTGTCGTAAACACTTCAAGGAGTTTGGAACTGACTGGGAATATAATAACATTAAAAAGAAAAGGATTCGTAAAGGCGGAGAACGCAAAAATCGTTGCGGTATACCAGAATTGCCTAATTATCCGGCACACGTCAAAGCTGTTGTTGCTGGCAGTTATACATTCGTATCTATGATCCAATCAGAAGAAATTCTGAAACGTACATCAACTTTAGTTCCTGTTGGAACACGTAAGCATTTCTTCCAAATGTGTAATTTTGATTTTCGTTAGCATTTCGAGGCATATGTAAAATGGACACTTTTTCAGATCACTAAAATTTTAATACAAAATTCTAAATGCTTAATTTTCGCTATAAGCATTATAGATGAACCGGGCCGCCATTACCCGGGATGGGGCCTGAAAATGTGGTGTGTCCGAATAGAAAATTTAGTGCAATTTTCGTTCAGAGTTTGTACTTATGCATAGTATATTTCAAAAATGTTTTTGACGTTTACGATTTTACATTGAAAATAGCTAAAAGTTTCAAAACTGCCAGGATTTAGGCTAAGAATTTTCGGGCTAAGAACAGAAATCCCCGTACGTAGGGAGACTGGCTTATCGCTAGTGGGTGGTGGGGGGCCGCCCCCCCATTCGGCGGCCTCATCCCCATTCGAGGAGCCCCCCATAAATTCCGACCTCTCCCCATAACCCCAAAAATTCCCAAATTTTTACCATTTTTACCCTAAATTTTCAAAACGTTTTGCGGCGTCCTCGGATTTTTGACTGAATTTTTACTATTTTAGCTTAAAAAACCCCTATAATTAGCCATTTTTAGCGAGTTTTAGCAGTTTGTACACAAAAACCCCAAAAATTCGAAAAAATTTCTAAAGACATGCCCCCTGGCTGAGCCCCCCCATCTGTGGAGGCCCCCCATAAAAAATTGCCAAGGAAGGGATAAGCCAGAGAGATGGCGTGGGGAATGTCGGCTTCGGGAAGCCCACATCCTGTAATAAATATCCTGTTCAATAATATACATTCCCCAGGTTAAGAGAAGAAAACGATCAGCTTTTGTTATGTTGAGAAAAACCGATATATTTTTGTATTTAAAAAGATCTAAATTATTGTACGAAATTACTGTATGAAAGTGCCGGAACGGCTGAATTTTGAAAGCCTCAGTCCTTGTAGAAATTCTCAAAACCTGGTGAGAAAACAAAACCATAGTTAACGATGTTTAGAATTTTGAAAAAGTATTCGTGGGTATGGAATTTGATAGACTAATACCAGCCTGCATATATAATGATTCCACATCCCCATGAATAAGATTCTTGCGTTTCTGTAATTACTTCACTTTTCTCTCATGTTTCAGCGATGTGTCGAAGTCATGAAAGATTTATCAATGATATGATGGGTACACCTCCATGTGAAGATATTGGTCCAGACGACACTGTATCAGCCTACAACTTACGTCCATCTGCTATTCCTGTACCCAGTTTTGCGATGTCCACTTTTTTTGACGATGACGATACACTGCATTGTGAGTCTCTAGATCCTAGCCAAGAGTCAGTTTATGTCGATCAATCCCAAGGTTCTTCGTTGTCGGAAAGATGTGAGCGGCTTGCGGAAATTAACAGATTTCGGGAACTACTCCGTCCAGCAATAAAGGCTACTGGAATATCCAGTTTGCACTATTCTGATTATTTTTCTGAGCTGTCCGATACAACTAAAACTAGGAGGGCACAATCAACGAAGCAGTTTTTAAGCCACATATTCTCGGCTTTTGCTTCTGATAATCCGATGAGTTATCGCGACTCGTCACAAATACCTGGGATAAAAACTTTTGGCTCAGTGGTGATGCAAAAGTTTCCTCCATAATGCTGTCAATAAAACTGTCATATGAAGAATCTGACAGCCCTGTGATCAGAAAGCAAATCTTGGCTTTGGTTACTCCACACTTAACCTTTTCTGAACTTCAGTATTATCTTCCTGGAATAAGCCATTACTACTTTACGGAATCTAGACGTTATGCAAAATTATACGGATCCGCAATTCGAAATGAACAACCTGTGGCAAAACGAGTTCGCTATACACAGGAACAGGTAGATAGCTTTGTGGACTTCATAACTTCACCTCTGATTGTCACCGACCTGCCTTCTGGAACTGTAAAAACAAGATATTCTGATAAACGATCCGAAGAACTGCCTAATTTGGTAAGATCGATGACTAATGAAAGAATAGTCAAGCTGTACATACAGTATTTGAACGAAATTGGCAGACCGGACTTGGCACTAAGCCGCTCAAGTCTTCTTCGGATTCTGGACTTCTGTATATACAGCATCTACTCGCAAATCTGTCACTGGACTTGATTACTTTACGTTTTATGGATTGGAAACTTTTGAAGCTTTATTAAAACAGAAAAAAGACGTCTCCAACTTATTACCTCCCTCAGACTGGGGGCAACAAACTGAGACAATGTTGAACCAGGCCAAACTCTACCTGAAGGCAGACTACAAACTCCACGTAAAAACGGAATCTCGCATTGCGGATCACTGTTCATCATTTGGACTCAGTGATGAAACAACATCTACATTTAATGGACACAATAGTAATCATGATCACGACCTGTTGTGTGATCGCTGCGAGGCACTGAAGTCAGTATTAGCTGATCTGGAGGAGCACGTTTACGACTTTAATGCAGCAAAGACTGCGATACTGGAATGGAAAAACCATGCTCTCAGAACTGTTCATCAAGATAAGGCAAAATTAGAAATATTCAACAACTTGGTACCAGAGTCTGAAATTGTGATAGTCATGGACTGGGCCATGAAATGGATTCCTTTAAGCGGACGCGAAGAGCAGACTCAGTTTTTTGGAAAAAAGGCTTACCGTGGCACATTTCCGTTGTATTCATGAAATCAGAAAATTTGGAGGTTGCTTACTTGAAAAGAACCTTTGTGCACATTTTCGATGACGTGGTACAAGATTCGAAGGCTGTAGTGGCTATTATACGTGACGTGTTAAGGCGTGTAAAGTCAGAAAAGCAACATGTTGTCACAGCCTTTATTCGTTCGGATAATGCTGGCTGTTATCATGGCGGTGACACGCTCGGATATTTAAATCAGTTGAAAGAAAATACTGGAATTGAAATCAGGAGATGGGATTTTAGCGATCCGCAAAGTGGAAAAGGCCCTTGTGATCGCATGGCTGCTGTCATCAAACGAAAAGTTCGCAGCTATATATGTCGATGAAAATAATAAATGTACGACAGCTAGTGAGTTTGTTCAGTGCGCTGCATCCCATGAAGGAGTTCGAGGCACAAATTTTGTCCACTCAGTTTTGCATACACAAGAAAATCTTCAGGTTCCACAGCAAAGCCGCATTGTGATTCCTGGAATTAGCACGCTATATAATTTCCGCAGAATCGGAAGGGGCTTGCGCGTTTGGAAAGCCTACGAAGTTGGTCCAGGTAAAGACGTCACTGTACCATCAAGAATAATGAACGTGGTTATACTACCCGGCATAGTATTTAATGAAAATAAAGAAGACACAGAATTTTGGCGTTCTCAAAATAAAAATCACTGGATCTCAATTATGAAGACAAATGATGCAAGTTCAAGCACCGAAACCGTAGAAAATGATGCCATAGAAATTGCAATCGAAGGAGATGAAAGAGACATTCCAATTCCTATGTTTTCATGTCCAGAGAATGGATGCGTAAAATCATATCAACGATATGGTGACCTGCTAAATCATCTTGACAAAGGCAATCACAAATATGTTCCAGAACGGATGAGCCTGCGTGATGCTGCGATACAGTCTTATAAACGAGGCACGGAACTAATGGAAGCCTCTTCAGGATACGCAACATTTTCAGAAGCTCTTCAGGATATTGCCAGAGCCAGTGATTACGACGAAGGTCAACAGCTTGAAGCCGGTTGGGCATTAAGACAGGCAAGGACACCGTCACGGCTGTCGACTAAACAAAGACAATATTTACTGGAACAGTTTGATCGCTCAAAAGATACAGGAGTGCGCTTCGACGCTAAGACGATAGCTAAAGGGATGCGAGAGGCAAAGGACTGCGATGGCAACAAGGTGTTTAGGCCTGACAATTACCTGAAGTGGCAGCAGATCAGCAGCTTTTATACAGCTGAATCCAATAGAAGAAAAAAGAAAGCAGTTGCAACCTTTGAGGAACGAGTGGCAGCAGCTGACGAAGAATTGGAAGAAGATGCTTTTTTGTCAGATCCCAATCAATCGGACATGACAGTCCAGATCATAGATGAAATAAGAAATGATCATACCGGAACCTTCCTGCACGAAAGCGACAATCAAGACGAAAGGGCACCAAAAATCCGGAAAGTGGATGCACAGACAACTATCGCTCCTCGAAGAAGAGGCAGACCTACAGTACCACGTGATGAGCTCAAGCAATGATACATTTACAAATCATTTAAGCTTACGCAAGATTTATGGAGAACTGAATTGAATTTATTGAAAAACACCAAAAATATGAAATCGTACACTATTGAACTAAAACTACAACCTGCAATAATAGCATTTAGACAGTGTTCATTTGGCTTCTAGTACCTAGCGTTGCTAGTTAATTATGTGCGCTGGACAATTTGCAAGATATATACGTAGTTGAAATTATTTTGTATTTATTAAATAGATGTAAAATTACTATTAGTATGTATGAAAGCAGCTGACAGTTATCACAAAAATGAGCTATTTATGTGGCAATTAACCAGAAAAAAATTAGATTATTTCCTTAGATTTGTTCACCTCTCAGGGCCGGTTATTTAACATTGCTGATTCAATCAAAACGCTAGTCAAAATAATATTTCAAATTACTGTTCATGCAGGGGCCGCACGAAACCAGCTAATATTTTGCACACAGGTAGTAGAGCATATGTACCTACTGTGGCAGAAAAAATTGTGTCCCGGTGAGTTAAATTAGTCGGTTTGCGGAAACGTCATACTGCTATTACAGACAAAGTGCTAAGTGAACAAAATGTTTGCAACATTTTTAAGAGAGTAGGGGGCACACGAAAGCAGCTGATATTTATCACAAAAGTGAGCTATACATGTGGCAATTAACCAGAGAAAAACTGAGTTTCGGTGATTTTGCTTAGCACTTTGGTGGACATTT
>JASAND010022029.1:0-15893 GCA_030248195.1 Trissonchulus latispiculum
TATATTTCCTCCCGAAAGACGATAAGTTCGCGCGAATAGGGCGGAAGGAGGGAATTCCCTATTCGGCGACAAAGCTGGTTTCTTTCATTTTAGTCGCCGAGTAGATTCCCTATTCGGCGCACAAAGCTGGTTTCTTTCATTTTAGTCGCCGAGTAGATTCCCTATTCGGCGCACAAAGCTGGTTTCTGTCATTTTAGTCGCTGAGAAACGGCATTTTTCCGCTTCAGCAGAATCTCAGTTGTAACCATGCACCGTGTATTTAACATTCAAGTCTTTCCCTATTCTACCAAGTTGGTTGCCCGTCGAGGGCATTTTCCCCCCTAGTAATGATAAATGACATCTAACCGTGAAGTAATTTTAACATATATAATAGTAGTTTTACTGGGCTTATTCTAGGGAATGTTTCTTGGGGGGGGGGCTCTGGGGGGCCCCTCGGGCATAGGTGTAACGGGGATTTGGGTTGGGGCCCCCCTTCCCCGGAATTTTGGGGGGCCTTTCGCCTTTGTAGACCCCCCACGACCCCCCCCCCCAACCACCTCCCCCAAAAACTTTTTCTATTTTTATGCCAAAAATCGCATTTTCAGCCATTGCTAATGCCGAAAACATGAAATCATTGAGCAATTTCAACGTTAGACAGTGTATTTAGACTCGAAAACTTGATCGCCATCATACAACCAGGGTCTCCAAGATTGGCCACCCTGGTTGTATCCCTGCCAGAAACTGCTCTATGAATGGACATGTCAAACCGTATTCAGACCCATGCTAGGATAGCCCCCGCCGCTCGGGTCTCCCCCCAGCCGGACGCCGATCATGGAAACCTGGGGCTGAGGGGACAAATGAACCGGGTTTCGGCGCTTCCCCCACTTCACAAATGAAACTATCTTCCAGAATCAACATTGCTTCATGGAACGTCCGCTCATTACGCTCCCTTGGATACAAAGAACTCCTCGCCAGATCCTTAAACGAGAGAGATATCTGTATCGCCTGTCTTTCGGAAACACGCATTCCGGACTCCGGCAGTGTCGCACTGCCAACCCCGGTACTGCCCGGATGTCGCCCCAAACACCCTGGATACAAACTTTATTATAGTGGCCCCACTGTGACGGAAGTGGCCAACAGGGCGTGGGCATTGCCATCAGCTCGCGCTTTGAGCACATATATACTACTGGAATTCACACCCGTCTCAGCGAGGGTTGCCACAGCTCGCATAGCAACAGCACCCTTTCCAACCACAATACTGAGCTGCTACGCTCCAACAAACGCTGCTGACGACCAAACCAAGGTCGATTTCTATCAGTTATTAAGTAACACGGTCAGTAAAGTCCCCCGAAACGACTTTCTGCTATTGCTTGGCGATCTAAACGCTACCATAGGCCCCAAATTTACTTTCGAATCTTGTATCGGTGGTCACTCTATTGGAACCAGGAACGACAATGGCGACCGCCTGATTTCTTTTCTGTGCCGGCTTTTTGCAGTAAACACAGCGTTTCGACACAGACGTCGCCACCTAGAAACATGGGCCTCGACGAGGAAACAGATCGACTTCGTTTGTCTACGACAACGATAATTATTTTGCAGCCATCCGACCTGTCTTTCTTTATGCTTACGAAACCTGGCCAGTGCAAGTAAACGGTCTCTCCCGGCTACAGGCTTTCGAATTTTGATGCTGGCGTCGGATGCTTCGAGTTTGCTATATGGACAGAATATCGAATCGCGAGATCGCCAGGCGCATCAACCCGTCGTCGCTCTGCAGATCAGAGCTGTTAAAACGTCGGCTGCGATATTTCGATCATGTCCTGCGGCGCCATGCTTCATTTCTTGCTAGACGAACCTTGATGGCGGAGCCTTGGCCTCAATGGAAGCGTCCCCGTGGTAGAGTCCGCACTACTTGGCAACGTACGCTACAGAAAAACTAACTTCTCGGGGCTTTACCCTCACCACACGTGCCGCTCATGGCAATCAAACTGGCAGGATATCCTAGCCGACGTCGCCTCAGATAGAAATCAATGGATTACGATGACCGATTCACTTGTTGGAGCAGCGGAGGATCCTGCCCAGGCCTCCTGATAAGCAAGCAAGCAAGCAATCGCCAACATGTTTCTGAGTCCAGAATAAGGTCAATATTTAATCTAGAAGTCCATAAAACCGTTATAAACGTTTATTTCTCGCGATAATAAACACGTTAAGCCAAAAATTTGGATTTTCTTGAAAAATTTTGAAAACTTTGCCCTACAAATGTCCTATTTTTGAGAAATTTCCGCGCCGTGGGCGCGACTACCCCCCCCCCCAATTGGGGTGCGGGGGCCGGGGCCCTCAAAAAATTCTGGGAGAAGTTTGGAAAAATGGCTGGGGGGGTTATAAACCTAATAACATTCTAGAAATAGCGTTATTTTTATAGTAATCGCCAAGGAAGTTAGTTTTTAGTGCAAAAATAATCGACTAAATATCTCCAGCGGAGCCGGAAAATTTTTGAAAATTTGCCCTTCTGAGCGATTTTTTCAGGGCAAAAGTTGGTACCAAAAGCGGCACCCACTTTTTGGAGGGGGGAGGGTGTTTGTGGGGGGGCCCTCACCCCACTTCCACTAGCATAAGCCCAGGTTTTAAACTCAAAATCATGATTTCCAAGATGTTTCCAAGTCCAAAATAGGTCAATATTGAGTCATAAGTTCCATAATACGTTAAAAATGTGTATATATTTCTAGCAGTAATAAACACTTTAAGCCAAAAATTTGTACATTTTTGAAAATGTTTGCAAATTTACCCCAAAATTGCCTATATTTTGCCCAGTTGGGGGGCGTCCCCCAAAAAAGTTGTGGGGAGGGTTGAAAAACTGACTGCCGCCTTACACCTACATGAGGGGGAGGGGTTCATGGTTGGGAGTATCGGTCTCGTCCAAAAGCCGAGGCTTGGCCAGTCTCGGTCTCGGTCTCGCTCAGCCAAAAGTCTCGGTCTCGGACGGTCGGGGCGGGGGGGGGACGGTCGCCTCCAACGAAATGGTTTTCCCCCTGAAAAAATTGGCCGAAGAAATTTTAAGCCCGCGCGGAGCGCGAACGTTTAAATTTATCATAAACACAAAGAAATTGAATTAAAATGTTCCAAAAATTAGTGCGTTTGAACTTCATTGAAAATTTTTCGCGCCTTCGGCGCGACTTCACTGTTTGCATATACTATATATAATTAAACCTTTACTAGTTTGCTTTAATTTATATACTTTGCTTTGCCAGCTTTTTAGTTTCATAAACTGCGTTATTGCAAACATGATTGTTAGTGATGGGCACTGGATATCCGGATATCCGGATAATTTTTATATCCCGATAATATCCGATTTGGGAAAAATATCCGGATATCCGTGTACATTTCAGTCACACCAATGAAAAATTAGCAAATTTTTGACAAAACCTTCAAAAATTTTAAAATATTTTTCAAAAATTATATATATACTATGAAAATATTTTTGAAACGAAGGATGTGGCTTGGTTGCATGATAGACATTCACAGCCTGCCGAAAAATTGACAGAAAAATTGAAAATTTGACTGCAAAATCGAAAAATTTTCTTGAAGTTAAGTTTGGAGTAGGCGGATAACCGGATATCCGTTAACGCAAAATAGGCGGATATCCGGATATGAAAAAATATCCGGTGCCCATCACTAATGATTGTTTTAAATGGTGGATATGGGCTGCTTGGAATACCCTGTTATGTATAGCAAATTAAACTGCAAAACTTGGTTTAGGAATTGATAATATACAATGCAAAGAATTCAATGTTTCAATAGCGTTTTAGTGGTGAAATTGAAAAATTTTCTCCACTTCTGGGGGGATCCGCCGCCCAGACCCCCTTTTGGGTTTTAGCATGCCGCTTTCGGCTACAATCGATTTAAGCTAAGAACCTCATAGAAATTTTGTGCTTAGTGTTCATACAATTGTTGAGAAAACAAATAAAAAATTTTACCCCCCTGGACTTCTGTCCAAGCCCCCCCCCTGAAAATTTTTTGTATCTACGCTACTGTATACCCACCCCCATAGCATTTTTTGGGTCGACCACCAACATTCCTACATTTACCCCCGACCCAAAGTTCCAGGGAAACTATGGACCTACCTCCTTACTTCACGACTCACGTCACGGGTATATATTTTCCACAGCAACTTTGTTATTTTCAAAAATTTTCTCAACTTCTGACTGAGGGACTTTGCCCCCAAACCCCAAAATTTTTTATGGTCTGCCGCTGCCCCCCCACAACATCTTTCTATACACGCACTGCCCTTATAAAACCTAAAAACTTCTGTGCTTTTTCTTTCGACTATAACTATATAAATATAATAAGTTGAATCTCGATACCGTCTGTTAAAGCTATATATTAGATCAGTGTTCTCCTTATCAAGACTTTCAGTGCTCTGGCTCAGTTTTGCTTGCCACATCACCGGCTCCATCGCGCACACCTTGTGCTGTGCTTCAGCTTCCCTTGTCTTTTGCAATGTTTAGTAGACTTAACTGAACACTCATGGGATGGAGTTTTTCGATGGCATCATTTTGGTTCATGAGCGCGGACTATATTTTAATTGTGGTTGCTTGTTTGATATTCACTCTTTGGTGTTCCCTATGGCTAATCCATATTCTGGCCCTCGTTTACGGGTATATACGTTAAATGCGCTTCTTCTCAAAACACTGCTTTAATGCATTTTCGAATTCTGGGGCGCGGCTGCAGTCAAGCCAGACCCCCATTTTTCATGAGGCGGCCTCCTTTTTCGTAATCATGTGTAAGCGGTTATGTTTATGTGTACAACATGCACATATGTACGCTGCATATAGTGCTCCGGTTTTACAGACATGTTGAACCTGCAGAATGAACAAAATCAATCAGGCATGTGTCATAGGGGTCGCGGAGTCGGCTACCGCTTCCTGGGGGTCCATAGTAGGCTTTACTTAGCCTCTGAAAACTTGGTCTATAGGGGTTTTCTGGTGCGCCCAGCTCATTACCGGTGTCCGTTTTGCCGTCTGACCCACCCATCTTGCTGGGCTGGTTCCACTTTGCTGTCTGGAGGGTCAAGTCGGCAACCGCTTCCTAGATGTCCTGTCCATCTTAGGCTTTACTCAGCCTCTCAAAACTTGGCCTATGTGGGTTTTCTGGTTCGCCCAGCTTATTCTAGGTGTCCTTTTTGCCGTTTGGAGGGTCAGATTATAAAAAATTGAAAAATTTTCAAAAGTGGTCAAATTTGGTATCACATGAAAGCCCTTAGTGAGCTGAGCAACTTTTGTCATAGAACCTGGCATTTTTCAGTTGGGGGGGGGGGGGTGTTTTTGGTACTAAAACTTGATTTTCCAGTGCTTTTTACCTTAGTTGTATTATGTATTAACTGTTTTGGAAACATCTAATTTCAGCGAAAATTTCCAGTATATGAATTTTATTTTATTTGGACCAGTGTTTTTTTTCGTTTTGGTCCCAGTCCCAGAAATGAAACGGTAAATATGTGTAAACAAATTAATGCGAATTGAAAAAAGTTCCCACTATTTAGCAAAATGTGCAAAATTTCCGTGTAACGTTACACAGTCGCCAAAATTTTTTTGCTATTTTCCAGAAAAAAGTGTGTAATTACACGCGTTTTTGAGCCAAAAAACACTGATTTGGACTTACTAAACGAGGGGAGAAAACAGTATCTTTACATGCTAAAGACTCCAGTTCAGAGCCTATATATAAGTCTCAAAATCTGTAGGAAATTACTTAACTGCAAGCTTTGGGTTAACAATACTAGTCGAAGTCTCGCTCGAAAACTCAGTCTTGGCCAGCTCGCTACACTGGTCTCGGTCTCGCCCAACCCTGCTTTTCAGGAAAAATAAATGCTTTTTCTTAGCGCAAGTCCTTTTGAAAAAGCCTGATAAAATAAGGTTATTGGTTTTGAAATTCCGTGTTTGGCAGGGTTTATCAACCTGACAGTAAGTTTTCTTGTTTCTAAATTAAAATGTGTATTGTATTATACCGTTATTGTTTCAGGAAACTGGTCCTTCACAAGAAGCACATATTAGATGTTGAAAAGGCATCAGCACTTCCTGGCGTATCAGTGATAAAGCCTTTAGTTGGAGTTGACGATAATTTGGCTGTGAATTTGGAAACTTTCTTTAAGTTGGACTACCCAAAGGTATATACGTTCCACAGGGGTTAGCGTTCCTTTGGGAACGATTCGACGACCGCGCGTGTATTATAATACAAGGGCCCTCCACCATAACAAAAAATGGCAAATTCTACCAATATAACAAAAATTTTCGGCTTGCATATTTGTAAGGGTTCAACTAAGTGTATACATCCATTTTTGGCGATTCTTACCAGTTTTCACACATTATACACAAAAACGTAACAATTTGTAAACAAATTCTAAAAACTGTGTAATCCTCTTAAGGCAAACTCGCCATCGATGGACGTTCCCAACAATTGCATGAATAAACCTACGTATTTAATTGATAGTGTTGTTTTAAGTTGAACTAGCATAATTAAGTCTTGCGCCTGTGTAACTTGTATGGCTGCATATGCTGGCATTTATTTGTTGGGAAGTGGTTGCCCCCACTTTTTGACATGTCTCTGCCCACTTTTTTGGCGGTCGCCCAAAAGTGTCTAAAACTTAAGTTGTCCAAGTAATTTTTTCAAAACCTCAAGTTTTAGCTAAACTAACGCTTTCGCTTGTAAAGCTTTTTAAGATCAAAGCAGCGTTTTCAGCTTAAAAATCTAGTGTTAATTTTTCGCTAAAAGTTAATCTATATAGTTCCATACCTTGGGTTTGCTCCCCACTTTTCGGAAGCCCCTCCCTTCCCCCTCCCTAGAGTGGAGGCGCCCAACTTTCAAAACCCTAAACAATGCCAGGATACGTACATATGGGGTTTTAAGAACGAAATAAACTATGTATACTTCTGGGTGACGATTCATTGAATCATCAAGCAGCTCAACTGTAACGCAATGATTTTTGCTCGTTCGAAAAAATGGAAAAAGTGAAAAGGCATCATTAGGCTAGAAATACAAATGTCTGTTTTTCCTGTTTTGCGAATAATTATCTAAATTGTCTGTTTTAATTATAGTATGAGCTTTTGTTCTGCTTTCATGCTGAGGATGATCCAGCTTTGATGTTGGTACAATCGCTGCTGGCCAAGTATCCCAATGTTGACTCGACTATTTTCATCGGTAAGTTAATTAATACAATCTGAATAGGAAAAGAGGAGACTTGTGGAAAAAATGGTGAAATTTAGCAATTTTCGGAGATGGGGGCAGGGTTGGGAGTCTCGGTCTCGCCCAAAAGCCGAGACTTGAGCAGTCTCGGTCTCGCTCACCCAAAAGTCTCGGTCTCGGACCGAGACCGGAAATTTTTGAAAACATTAAATTTCAGCGAAAATTTTAAATTAATGTAACGAAAATTAACTGACGATGTGCTAAAACCGTATGTTTACGTATTTGTTAAAGTCCCTAATCTTGACTTTAAGCCTCAAATACTGGTGGAAATTAAGTTTTAGCTTAAAATTGCTAGTCTCGGTCTCGCCCTAAAGCCGAGACTTGGCCAGTCTCGGTCTCGACCAAACCCTTGGGGGGAGGTTGGAATATCATGGGCAGGGGCGCACCCAAGGGGGGGCGGGGGGGGAGGGGGGGAGGCCGCCCCCCCTGTCAGGTTTCGAAGGTCAGAAAAATTAAGAAGCAGAAAGGAGAAAAAGCAGAAAAAACAAAAATTTTCGCGCCTTCGTTGCTGTTTGTTTCTATTTTGATTTAGCATAAGCTAATCGAAGCTAAAAGCGTTTATAGCTTTATACCATACGTATATATAATTTTTGTAATTTTACGCAGTCGAAATTAAAAATACGCATTCTAAAATAAAAATATACGCAAAATTTACGCAGGTGCGTTTTTCAAAAAATTCATTAAAAACCCCTGATATCCACGCTTTTTTACAAAATACAATTTAAAATGCACACACAAAAGCTTAGTCAAATTTTGCTACTGCTAACCACAACATGGCTCAAAAAATTTTCAAATAGGTGAAGTTTTCTAAAAAGAACTCTAGCTTTTAGTTGGGGGCTGCCGCCCCCAGACCCCCGCTTCTTCCCACTTTTTCTTATCATAGCTACATTGCTTTGCTTTGTTTAGACTTTTATTAGTTTGAGTTATATAGTACGTACGTATATACTTTATGTATCCGGTGAAACCAGGGCGCTAGCCAGAAGACAATTTTGATCCTTTGAAACAACAAAAAGTGGTCAGAAAAAATTGTTTTCAGGTCTGAAATGCAAAACATTCTCAACTTCTGGGGGGCTGCGCCTCCCAGACCCCCTGCTTTCGCATTTCTGAGAATGATTAATTCTATTTAACTACCTCAGCCAATGTAACTACATGTTTGTTCTCAAAGCACAAAAACATGTGTAGAAATTACTATAAAAAATTTCAACATTGTTGCCGCCCCCCCTGTCAGAAAACGCTGGGTGCGCCACTGATCATGGGGGCAGTAAAAATAAACCTGGCGTGTTTTCATTGGGTGTTCTTAGCTTACACTACGTTCTTAGGTGGAGTTCGTGTATTGTAATTATATAATATTGTGTATTGTTATTGATAAGGCTAGCTGTTGTTGTAATTCAGCGTAAGTAGCACCGCTTACCCGTTTTGAGGAAGTATGTATCATTTGAAATAGAAACGTTGTGTGGTCTTTGTTTGCTTTCACGCTACCACTGTGGAATTTTGCAAACAGAGTATTAATATAGTTAATTTTGTTTGGTTAGTTTTTGTTGTATGCTCTTTAATTTCTGTATTTAAGGCGGAAGGGAAGTCGGGCTTAATCCCAAAATAAACAATATGATGCCAGCTTACGATGCCGCCAAATATGATCTTCTATTGATTTCTGATGCTGGAATAAAAAGTTAGTGCTCCCTACGTGTTTAAGGTATTATGTTATTTTCGTTGGTTTTGTGCTTCTGTACGTTACGTAATTGTGACTGAGTCTTAATGTGCAGTAACAATAGGTATAAGTGGTGCTCTCAAACTGTGCCATTATTCGTTGAGGAAAGTAATTCACATATTATAGGGGGGCGCGAGAGCGACCCCCTATAATATGGGTGTAAAAGGCACTGCGCGGCCCTTTGAGACTCGTTCGAGCACCGTGCCAGCTCAATACTGAACGAAACTCGGCAAGTTTGGTATCGTTGGAATCTACACAACGAGTAAAACACGTTGCAAAAAAGTTTTGGTCAAAATTTCCAACTTTGTAAATTTTCGCTTCCGGACAAGTTAGGTCCGTTTGTTTTTTTTCTGTGTAAGTCACGCTTGGAAAAATGCAGTTTTGTGCAGAGGTGTTTGAAAGATGTGGACGTTTTCAGCCGGAAAGGTTTATATTTTCTGAATGTAGATATGGTCTCATGTACCCCGCGCTATTTTTTTGCAGTCCGGTCCGGCATGCCGCCTGTGCGGCCGGCCAAAAGTGGCCTAACGGCGTTTTGGCCAAAAAACGGCCATTTTGTGTCAGGGCTACAGGGCTCAGGGAACAAGCTAGAGAGACGCGGATTGTTGCATAAGAAAGTATGGGGTTGGTAGCGTGTCATAACGTCGGCCGATTTTTGATTTAGGCCCTGGACCGTTCAGGCGACCGGCCCAAAGTTGGTCGGTCCAAATTTTTCGTCGTCGTTTTCGGAAAATTTCTCAACCGTCCCAACTCCACAGAAAATAGTCAAAAATAGGCATAAATATGCAGTTTTGGGCCATTTAGTGGGACGCATATAAGGGTTATTGGGGTCGCTGAACACGATGAGCATAGTCGCAGCGCTGTGCGGTGCTGCTATCGTGCTGTATAGTAAAGGTTCGAAAAAATACGATTTGGCAAATTTTTGGATATATAACTTTTTATAGGATTGCCGTAGAGATCCCAGGTATGGCCCAGCATGTGTGGGGTGGGGTCTAGTTTCTTCCCATGCCCAAAGTTCCCGGGCACGGGCTGTGCTTTCAGAAAAAATTTGAAAATTGACTGTATTTTTTCGGACCCAAATCGAAAAAAATACTCGGTGTCGAAAAAAATACAGGGTCAAAAATTCGCCCTTTCATTATCTAGTGCCAAAATGACTATACAAATCGTATATACAGATGCTGCGCATGCATTTTCCGTTGACTATTGACCCATCTTTCCAGTCTATGGTGGTTAATTTTCATTAGATAGGCCGCCTACCGCATATGGCCCGAAAAACTTTTTCATCTGGCCCGATACTGTTTTTATCACGCAGTAATGTCTATAATGTTGCTTATTCAGTGGCCATATTTTGTTTTTTATTCTTAACAAACGTAACGACAAAGAATAAAATATCCAGCAGACATCTAGAAGGCCTTCTGAAAACCGTCATAGATGGTCATGGCTGTTAACATGAGTTCTGGAATCCCAATGCCTACCGGAAGGGATCGTCTACGTTGTTTTTAATTCTCTAGCCATTGGCACAATTGATTATAGACCATCATTTATCTCATTCAAAGTCGAAAAAATTAAGAGTTTTCAGTTCAGCGCTGAAAGCTTATCTGCTGAGGAACCTGGCAGCCCGATCTGAGCATTATGAACGTAGCACAAGGCGTTATAGTTTAGCATATGGTAATATTTTATTACGCTTACTCCAGATTCGTAATTGTCCTGACTTTTTCAACTCGTTTCAATGCTCTAACTACCCGGAATATTGTCGACTTTTGTTACCGAGACTGTAGCAAGCAATTTGCAGCGGCTTGAGATCCTGAAAATGCAGTAGCTACAGTCTACTCGCTTCTAAAATTGAATCAGTATTACTGGAATCACTGTTATAGCTGTGAATGCTAGCATAAAACAGCGCTAAAAGTCATCCCAATAAAGTTCTGGTCAGTTGAGGACAAATTTTCAAGCCAATCATACGACACTGTAGTAAGATAAAGATTGGCCCCTTGGAACCAACCCAGCAGACCGTCAGTGCATGCTACAGCCATAAATGCTGTTTAAAACGCGGAAACTCGACACTTGGTCGATTTCTAGCAGCTAAAATAAGAATTTGTAGGTGTATTTTTATTTCGGACCCAAGTGCCCAGCGGGTCCGAAAAAAATACACCCGCTGCTGCGCAACTGTGCGGCGCAGGGGCGCCCGAACCTATTGCCAAATAAACTAGAAGCAATGTGTATTATGTTAAAACAATAGGTGCTACTATAGCTCTAGTGTAGCGAACAAGAGCCAAAAAGTTGCCAACTGATCCAAAAGTTGAAAACCAACTTTTTCATAGTACCATTTTTGAGTCCTCAGTCTGCGTGGGTGCGGGGCCTTTGGGAAACAGCCATACCATGGCTGGATATAAATAAGCTTGCGCTATTACGGGGTACAGTTTGGCTGGGCTCCCTAGCTTCTAGCCTGAGTTAGGGTGGGTGTATTTTTTCGGACCCGGCCGGTGTATTTTTTCGAACCTTTACTATACTGTTATGCAGCAACCATAGCACGCTGTCTGTAGACATACTGTAAACGGCTAAACATACGTATGCAACTTGGTGGTAATTGTAGCTCTCGTACGGGGGATCGGTAGCTTTGTTAGTTGGAGCACTCTCCAGCTGTACGTGCTGTACCAAACACAGCACCGAAGATAACATGTTATTAATTAGGCAATGGTATTTGAAATTCGGCATACAGATAGTTTAGGACATGACAAACTATTATAGATACGTTTTGTATACTTATTTACGATGTTACTACGTATATGGTTGCGCTGCAGTAGAGTGCTGCTGAAGTACAGCACGGCCTATAACTAACTACAGATAACTTGCAGTCGCCACAAATTCTGCAGGCAACTGCGGAATAGCATCAGAAATCGTGCCGTGTAAGTCTCCTTCTTTGGCATTGACGTTTGCGTCTGGTTGCGCTTCGGTGGAGTGCTGCTGAAGTACAGCACGGCCTATAACTAGCAATAGACAAACAGCAATCGCCTGAAATTCTGCAGGCAACTGCGGAATAGCATCAGAAATTGTGCCGTGTAAGTCTCCTTTGGCATTGACGTTTGCGTCTGGTTGCGCTGCAGTGGAGTGCTGCTGAAGTACAGCACGGCCTATAACTAGCAACAGACAAACAGCAATCGCCTGAAATTCTGCGTGTAAGTCTCCTTTGGCATTGACGTTTGCGTTTGGTTTGTGCTGCAGGTTGGTTTAGAGTGCTGCTGAAGTACAGTACGGCCTATAACTAACTACAGATAACTTGCAATCGCCTGAAATTCTGCAGGCAACTGCGGAATAGCATTAGAAATTGTGCCGTGTAAGTCTGCTTCTTTGGACGTTGACGTTTACATTTGGTTTGCGCTTCAGTAGAGTGCTGCTGAAGTACACCACGGCAAATAATGAAAAACGCCTGCGTGCAGTGATTAAGACAAAGCCTTAGTCCGAAACAGAAGAGAGCCAATGGGCGCGATGAGCGCTCTTACCCAGAGTGAACTATTCCCTGGAGCAGTTGGTACTTTTCAGGCTTCTTTGTTCTATGGCTCGGTTGACTATTAATTATTGTGGGAATTTTTAAAGTTTCTTTCATAAAGCTTTAGCATTTTGCTTAAGGTTTACTGAGAACCTTAAAAATGAAATAGGACAAGAATAAAAATGCTCCGATGGAGCATGAAAAATGCAATATGGGTGACACTGGGTTTTAAGCGGACAGAGGACTAGGTTTTAAAACGTTAATATGGGAGGGGTAGGTTGTAAATACCAGGAGGACTAGGTTAAAAACATACTAATATGGACCAGCTTCGCTCAACAACCCATATTCGCGGGTACGCATGCTCCACTCCGCATTTGACCATTATTGTCTTAAGTTCTAAATTCGTCAGCTTTCCAGACGAGCTTGCTGATTTGGAATATTAGGCTTTACTTCAAGCTTTTTATTCTGCGCTGCTAGTACATTAGCAGCAAAGGAAAAATTCATGCATTTCTTAACACAGTAGAGCCTCCTGATTAATTTGGTATAGATTTTACCTAGGTTCGACCTTGTATGTGAGGTCCAGGTGGCCAAAATCTGAGGTGGAGCCATTTCAAGCCAAATATTCAAATTTCGCCAAAAACCGCTAATTTTTCACTAAAATAGGTGGGGTTTGGCTTTAAATGCAATAAAAACACGTTTTCTATGTGATAGGATGCTTTAAACTGCAGAAATTAAGCAAATTTCAAAAATTTCCAAAATTTGCCTATGTTTACGTGTTAAACTTACGAAATTTTGAAAAGTCAATTTTACATGATTTTTTGCAAAAATATTGATATTTTCTGATTCAGATGTACTAAAAATGACTCGCTCTTTCGATTGGTATAGTCAAAACCGTTCTGGCATGCTTGCAGCAAAAAATTCGGCTGGGTTTTTTCCCCGCCCATGAGTTGTTTTCCCTCATTGGGTTTTTTCCCATCGGTTTGGTCGAAAATTTCTCACCAACCACAAGTGATAGAGAGACGTTTTGTGGCTCATTTTGAAGCTCTTCGCAAGGCCTTATGGTAGTTATCGTTAGATTTTCGATTTGTCGCTTAATAAAAAAGTTACAGCCAAAATTCGAAAATTTGGGGTTTTTCCCCGCCGCGCTATAATTATTTAGTATTACGAGCACCACTACATATAGTTGCTGACGCGGAGTTATGCCCACATATTGGTAAACTGTTACTGAGGAACTGCCGCCAGCATCAGTCCCGGCATTTTCCTGCGAATATGGGTTGTTCAGCGAAGCTGGTCCATATTAGTGCGCTTTTAACCTAGTCCTCTGTCCGCTTAAAACCCAGTGTCACCCATATTGCATTTTTCATGCTCCATCGGAGCATTTTTATTCTTGTGTTTATCTTTTTAACTGCACAGTCTGGATTATAGGGGGGTGCTTTTTGTGCCTAGGATACATATTATGATAATGATTTTCGGTAGATTGGCTGTTTTGTTGAACTCACCTCATTATTTCTTTGGAGACAATTTATATTGCACTTGGACACATGTTTTTGATTGGCTGTTATTTTTTCACCTTTTTTCACCTTTCACCTTTTCTGTTTGGTTTGTTTGCAGTGAAGGAGGATACCCTATTGGATATTGTGATGGCCATGAAAGACGACGTGGGAATTGTTACCCAGATGCCCTTCCTTTGTGATCGCCCCGGATTTGCTGTAACTTTACAAAAGGTAATCAAAATAATTTTAATTGCTTGTTGTAATTCCAATTTTTATATTTGTCTATTTTATAGATGAGATCTCATTTCTGTTTCAGTAAACATGATAAATTCGTATGAAAGCAAACTGTTGTGCTCCTACTATATACTCAATTTTTAAAGTATTTTTCGAATCGGCGCATTCGACTCAAATTCCGTTTTAGCTTGTGTCGATTTAGCAACCCACGGAACTAACTGTGGAAACCAATCAATTCCTATTCTGTATGTCTTGTTGTGTCCAATTCAGCATTATAAGCATCACATCTATATTTGCCCAAAACCATACGTGCCCAAAAGGAATCACTACCTACTAATAGACTAGTAATTAATTAATGCTTAGCTATTGGACTAAGCGTGCTCATCCTTTCCAGGTGTTCTTTGGAACCATGCATGCCCGCATCTACCTTGGAGCGGACGCCTTAGGTGTGGTCTGTTCCACTGGAATGTCCTCCATGCTCCGAAAATCCATTCTGGAAGAACTCGGAGGCATGAAAGCCTTTGGACCCTATATTGCCGAGGACTATTTCTTTGGTCATGCAATTGCGTCCAAGTACGTACATATGCAATCCTTTGCTGAGCTAAATGTTTTTGCGCTTTTTTATTTTTATTTTACGGTTTATTATTCCTTGTGCAATAAATATACTTTCATAGCAAAATTGATTGGTAATAGTGGCGTTCGTGAAATATCGTCTTTTTTGATTTTTCGAATTGAATGTTTATAGAGGATGGAAATGTGCCATCAGCAGTCAGCCAGCCTGGCAGAACCATGGTTCGAATTCTGTAGCCAGATTTCATGACAGACTTGCGAGGTATGTTGCCTACGGACTTCAGCGATCTTGTATTTATTTCGTTTATATGCTTTACATCATAAGAAATTTTGTTATTATGCAGTGCATTGTTTGCACCACAAATACACATAAAGCTTCCATAATAACTTTCAAAACTTGCTGTTTTCGTTGTTGCTGCTGCTTATGGTTCGGGCCTCTTTAGCTTAAAAGCTGTTATGAGGACACATAACATCCATCCAACAGTCCGGCATGCATCTTCAATGAGGAAGGTCCAGGATTATCCATAAAAGACAGGTGGGTAGGAATCTACAACACAGCTCGGTAGCATAATTTAATGACTTTGACTCGGCTATGATGCTGAGCCCTTTTGAAGGCTTGAACCCTTTCGTGCCGTTTACGGGACTGATGTCGGCTGGGGCGTATCCAGGGGGGCGTCCAGGATGTCTTTTTTCAGAAATCCCGTTTTCCCTTTTCAGAAATTGTTTTGAACTTTTAGCTATTTTTGGGCCAAATTTGGCCATTTTTTGCGAAAATTTGGGGTCATACAACCTAGTTTTTGGGCTGCCCCCTCCTCTTTTCAAACTCCTGGATACGCCTCTGGATGTCGGAGACTTTTGTGAGATATCCATTTGACGGGGTCAATGTCCATCGGATTTACCACGAAGGTAGCGGCGGTTATCAGGATAAAAACTTTGACCTATTTTGTATTTACATTGTATCTACGTTCTGTTCTACGTATATACGTTTGTGTTACAGGTGGGCCAAGCTCCGTATCGCGATGCTTCCTCACATGCTGCTCCTGGAGCCGATTCAGGAGTGCATTGTCGTGGGTCTGATGGCTTCCTGGGCCTCCACCATCCTTCTCCAGTGGTCTCCCCTTGTCTTTTTTCTGGTTCATCTTCTAGTCTGGATGCTCCTAGATTACCTATTGCTCTCTACTGTTCAGGTTTGTCA
>JASAND010022030.1:0-49796 GCA_030248195.1 Trissonchulus latispiculum
ACAAATGTCATTTTGGTATACGCAAAAACATTACTATATACGCTTCAAAATTCAGTTTTGGAAAACTTACCTACTTTAAAAATAAGCATACATACATATGTATGATACCTCCTCCGTTAAGGACCGGAAAGTTATTAGCACCCATGGAATAAAATATAATTTTGTATACTTTATATGCATATGGCTTGTCCTTACTATTTTTTATATCTACATTTACGCAAACTATATTCATATATATTAGTGTTGCGCGAACACGTGTACACTTTCTTAGGGTGCGCGCAATCGTTGTACACTTTCCTGCTGCGCGAATCGCATGTACATTTTGAAAATGTGCGCGACATCGCTGTACACTTTCTTGCTGCGCGAATCAAGTGTACATTTTATAAATACGCGACCCGGTTCCATAACTGGCCTGCTGACTTTTGTTTCGGTGTCGGCGCATGTGCTCTATTCTAACTCGCTAATGTCCTCACTATGACAACATGGTTCAAATTTTGTGCTTCTAGTTGAGTTAGCTAAAGTGGAACATAGTCCATGAACAAACAGTGGTGAATGATGGATGGCGGAACAAAATCCAGACATTAGACGCTCATCCAATGGATTACAGCCTCATAGTGGCTGCCAAACCTGGAAGTGCAAAGGGAGGCAAAACCGGTGCTCACTGCTCAGGCTCAGCGGACTGACAAGCTAAGTTATCATTTCTGACAAGCTAAGTCATTATTTATTAAACTATTTGCTTAACTCCAAGATGAGGTACGGTCTTATTTTGATGATGACAAATTATTGAGTAGAAGAGGTACAGTCTTATTTTGATGATGCTGATGCTGATGATGATACAGATACAGGCCACAAGGTATAGTCCACTAAGTAGGACTGGTTTTGTTTGACACTAGGCTTGGGGGTGATTAACGGATTAACGACTGGTGCTGCCTTGGACGTGACTGCGGTGCTTCGGTGCCAATAACCGTTTTGCTTGGGGATCATATTTCTGTCCATGATCCTTGTCTCTCCGCCTCTTGACTGCGGTCTGCAGGGAGCACCACTGAGTACTGACGGGCCACTCCGTGAGCATACAACTGGGTGAGCCCTTACCAAAAAGCCTGGTTTTGTGTAGATCCAAACTTCATGCAAACGTTTGGGAGACGCAGCCAATCAGACTACAACACATCCAGGAGCACTATAAACAGCATCAATACGTTTTGCTTCCGTTGGGTCTAAGCCTTGTGGAGTTTTCACATGCACTTCCACTTTGTGCTTTTCTATAATCGCGTATCCTATCCTGTGAGCAAATAATACAGGTATGCATATATCGCCAAGAAATTAGGAATTTCAAAAGGCTAGTAGGTACGGAAATTTTTTCTGTTGACACTGACTGTTTTTAAGAATTCATAAAGTGAAATTTTAATTTGGAACAGATTTATTAGAATGAAACAATAAACGATTAATAGAAAGGGCTTAGTTTTTTATTATTAAAGCGTTAAAGCTTTAAATTATTAAAGTTAGCTTATTAAAGAAAGTTTAGTTTTTCATGTTGTTCGAATTTTTATAACAAGTATAGGGGAATGAAAGAGGGGAATCCCCTCCGCTTCTCCATACTGAACATACTATTAATGATGGCTTTTAAAACGTAAAATATCACATACTGGCGTCTATTATAACGCAATCTGATTGGTTCACTTCAAAAGTTTGGTACTAGTTTGGCAAAAGTTTAACATACCAGAGTTTGCTCATGTAGAAGGACAGTTGCCAAACTTCACCAAACTTGAGTCTGGTCTGAGTTGGGTTTGGCGAAAGTTTGGTGGTGTAAACTGGGCGTAAATGTTAAAGTGATAATTTTGCTCTACTCATGCTATACGGTACTTAAATATGTAAATACACGGAAATGTCCAAATTAAAGCACTGGGTTGAGTTGGTCGATAAAAATCTCAGTGGGTCGTGGGGGTCGACAAAAACCTCAGTGGGTCGTGGGTCACGGGTCGTGGGTACCCGGCCAGGATTAACGAAATTGCGATCCACTCCCAACTCTGCGTTCACGACTAAGAAATTATCTTGTCTACTTGTGTTATTTGGTTTAACTTTTCATTTCTCTATCGAATGGTGGTAGTCCTGTCTTTCACCGTACTGCAGTGAGTTCGGTACTGTGCACCTTTGAAATTGCGAAACATCATGCGGGAAGGCCACTATTGGGCAGGAACTGTCGTGATCTTTGTTTCTTTGTCAGTATTTAGTTAACTTGCTTTTTCCTGTTATATTATCAAGAGTACATAATAAAGAGTATGAAACTCTTACACTAGCATGTACAAATCATGCAAGGTATGCTCGGTTCATTAACTCGGGACCCCTCCCCCCCGTAACTTTCGGGGGTGGTCCCACCAGACATGTGCAGGAGGGGAAGTTCTGGGGCGGGGTGAGCCGGCGGCCGAAGGCCGCCGGAAAACTGGATTTTTCCGGTTTTTTGCCCAGAAAACCGGGAAAATCCGGATTCTGGGGGTGGGGGTAAAACCCCCCCCCAAACCCCCCCCCCAAGCACATGTATGGGTCCCACTTTCCGCTAATTACACGCTTTCATATAAGCGTGTGTCTGCTCGCTAATTGGCCCACTAGCCTACGGCTTTCTGTAGGTAATTTATTAGTTATTTTTCTTAATTCTAACTTTAATTAGGCTTTAATGCAATTAAAAAACTAATTCGACAACTTCGTAGCATTTTTTCTGCTCTTACCAATGATACAAAAATTGTTGCACACTACATTCTTACGAATTTTTTATTGTGGAACAATTTTTTGGATCTTTCATTGGAAAGAGTAGAAAAAATGCTACAAAGTTGTCGAATTAGTTTTTTGATTGTACTAAACTAATTAAAGTTATAATTAATCAATTAAAATAACTAATAAATTCCCTACAGTAAAGCCGTAGGCTAGTGGACCAATCAGCGAGCAGACACACGCTTATATGAAAGCGTTTAATTAGTGCAAAGTGGGGCCCCCCGGAAGTTACGGGGGGGGGGGGTCCCGAGTTAATGAGCCGAGCATATCTAGCATGATTTGTACATGCTAGTGTAAGAGTTTCATACTCTTATATTATGTACTCTTGATATTATATAGTTTTAAATTATGAGTAGCTGTACTTAGTGTTTGAGGCCGGCCGGGGTTTCACCGGTCGTTCTCAAACACTAGCTGTACTGTAAATTATGCCGGAAGGAAGCCGAAGATCGGTAAGCAGACTGGCTGAGCTAGCGTGCTAGAAAACGTTTTCCGGACGGGCCTGCGCCAGTATTACCGCCTTTTTGGACCGGCGACAACGCTAGTCTCAAAAGGTCCTGTGGCCTATCTGAGTGCTAGCGTAATTTACTTTTAAATCCGAACTAAGGTCCCGTCCTGCACACTTTCCTTTAATATCCGCAGAGGGTATATTTTCCAGCTTATCTAAATGACCAGAAAAAGCGAGAAAAATATTATGAACATGAGTTAAATCGTTGGAAAGAGAAAGGTAGCAAGCAATAGAACGTACATATCAAGTTATTTCTATACTGAGGTTAATAAATAAATTGAAATTTAGTAATAGAAATTGAATTGAAATCGAGACTACAGCCCGGTTCATACCTCTGTCCGTTTGTCCGATTCTGGTTGTCCGCTTGTCCGTTTGAGTTGTTGATTCATAGTTTTCCGTTTGTCCGTAAGGGATGTCCGTTTAGACTTCAACACTGCTCTACATTTCCGGTTGTCCGTAAGCAGCAAGTATGAATCAGTTTAGAAAAGCAAACCAGGCAAACTGACAAACGGACAAACAGACAAACGGAAAGTTAGGTATGAACTGATCTGTGAGTTCAGCTAAACTGACAAACGGAGAAACGGAAATTCAGACAAACAAACAAACGGACAAACGGACAAAAGGAAAATAGGTATGAACCGGGCTTACCGCAGTAGCGGAACCTGCAACAGAAACTTGTAACGAATGTTTGAAGCTAAAAGTAAAACTGAAACTATTTTTGGTAGAATTGTTTGGCTGAATTTTTTTGGTAGAATTGTTTGGCTGAATTGGATTGACCTGAAGCTGAATTTTTAGAAATCTGACCTGTAATTGAATTTTAGTAAGGTGCTGAAATTCAATGTTTCGAAATCTCAGAACCTTTTTCTGATTTCTCTAAAATTTGGGGTCTGGGTAAAATCCGGCTCCGGCCCCGGCCCCGGCCCCGGCGCACATGGGTAAAACCCGGCCCCGGCCCCAGTCCGGCGCACACAGAGTTTAATAAGTGGGTAAAACCCGGCGCACTAGCCCGGCGCACTTATAGTGTAAATTCTTATGCAGTATAACAGAGGTGTATGTGTAATTACGCATATGTGTAAAGATTTAAGGCGCAGTTTATGAGTTTAGTTTTATACTTTACAGTAGAGATGAGGACGAGCCGGGATTTTCCGGCTCGGCTCGGCTCGGCTCGGGAGAAAATGTGGTCGGCTCGGCTCGGCTCGGCTCGCGGGCATACCCGGCTCGGCTCGGCTCGGCTCGGAAGAATATTGAAAGTGGGCCGGCTCGGCTCGGCTCGGCTCGCCCAGCTTGAAATTTGAAATTTGACCGATTCCACCGAATTGTGGATTTTCTTCCTTGTTTTTGACAAAAGGCCTGAAAACAGCTGTCTAGCTTTCGTGTACCAGTGTGAATCACCACAATTCCATTTTTACCGAGACACTGCGAGATGCAGAGTCTACGATTATAAGGTTTAGTGATATTGATATTTGGTAAATGTATATTCTACGAAAGTGGGCGGGGGCCCATTCATGCTTGTTTTGCTTAAAATTTATTATTTTATTCTATGTATACAATATGGAAAGCAATCAGTGATAAACGCCGAAAAAATCACGAGAAAACTTTTTGTTTTCCTCAGTCTTTTGGAAAGGCATAATCTGATAAATTGCAAAATGCTTCAGAACTCAGCAATAAAATTCAGAATTCTTTCACATTATTTTTTAAATTTCAGAAAATTTCAAATCCTCTAATTGCTCTCTGCCGATTGTAGCTATAATAGTAGTCAACTGTAATTATGCAGAATAATTTTAAACTCTAAATTAGTAGTAAGTATTTCTGGTATATAATCAGCGCTTTTACAACCTTTTCTGCTATCTGATAGATTACTACAAAAACCCAAAGCCACAGTAGTAAGACAATGCAAATTTTAATTGTAATATTTTTGATAATACTAAATATGACACGTTGAAATAACTAAGTCAAAATGTTTCCTTATAACTACACCATACATAGGTTGACTTCAAGCACAGCCTAACGTTTAAACTAGGTTGGCGTGGAAGGACGGTATGAATAAAGACAAGGAAAAACGGAAAATTAGACGACAAAGTTGAACACAGAAAACAGAATTCATTGAACTAGTTGACTATTTTGTTTGTACAAATTCGGAAGTAATTACAGTGAACTTAAAATTTTTCGATAGGGTCGGCTCGGCTCGGCTCGGCTCGGAGTTTCAATTCTCCGGCTCGGCTCGGCTCGGCTCGGGAGAAATTGTTGCCGGCTCGGCTCGGCTCGGCTCGCGAGCCGAGCCGAGCCGAGCCGAGCCGAGCCGCGAGCCAAAGTCCTCATCTCTACTTTACAGTGTATTAGGCAACGTTTTCTAGCCATTTAGTATTAATTCATGGTTGGTAGGATGAAAATAAATAATTTTGAAATGATATGAAGCATATTTTGTAAGAACCAATTAAAAAGCTTAAAATTATTCAATATTATCAAGAGTACATAATACATAAGAGTATGACAGCTGGCATACTCTATGTATTATGAGCTCGCTACATCCTATGCGCGCTATCGGCTGACCCCCCCCCATAAATCAGACCCCCCTCACCCCGCCCCTATACATGTACGGCGTCCAAACGGGGGATCGGGCTCGTGCTTGTATATTTTGTACACAGATGTGTAAATCATACAAGCTTAAACCCCATACACAAATTGGGGCCCCGTCAAGTTTAACATGTAAGTATACTAACATTGACCCCGACCCCCCGTTTGGACCCCGTACATGTATAGGGGCGGGGTCAAGGGAGGTCTGATTTATGGGGGGGGGTCAGCCGATAGCGTGCAGAGGATGTAGCGAGCTCATAATACATAGCGTATGACGCTTGTCATACTCTTATGTATTATGTACTCTTGATATTATTAATTCCTAAGACATTCCTAAAGTTTAAAAAATTTAAGTTTTACGTTTTTCAAGGGGGACATCAAGGAGAACCGAAAAATTTTGGTATATATGTCTTATAGTAAACCTTACAAGTTAATAATTTTTGAATTTTAAATTTAAATTGATCGTAATTTTCTTTATTTGGTGTAACTATGTCAGCAAAATTTCTTGAGTGCTTTTTTAATTACGTATTGTTTCTAAATATTTTTTCAAACTGTTTTAAAACTTCGTGATGTATGGTCAAAATAAATTCAAAACTTTTGCTATGCATTTATTTCATAAAATGCAAATGTTTCATTAAACGCAATGTATAAGAAAAATATGTAATTGCGTGACTTAACTGTGAAAAAATCATAATGAAAACAAAACAATGCGTATATATACTTTTCCACTGTTGCAAGGGATTACATATACTGTTTGCATTATCAAAAGTTATACGCAAATACAATGTATTCTGTATTTGCATGCATAATACACACACACACGTATACGCGTGTTTAATTGCGCCGGGTTTTCTAAACATTGGGGCCGGGTTTTACCCTGCGCCGGGGCCGGGGCCGGGGCCGTGTTTTACCTACCTAAAAGAAATGCATGCGCCGGGGCCGGGGCCGTGTTTTACCCAGGTCCGCCGGGGCCGGGGCCGGAGCCGGGGCCGGGTTTTACCCACACCCAAAATTTGAAGCCTGTGAAACAATTTCTAGATTACAAATTTTTCTATTTTTAAATGTTTTCAGAATACTGAATTTAAGTTCGGAAGACAAAATGTCGCCGAATAAAACTCTGTGCCTTATCAACTCCTTTTTAATTCTCTGTATACTAGGTTCTCACATAATTCATACATGTTAGTATTATCATTTCTTGTTGAACCTCAATAGGACAACTATACCAAGCGTACATACATTTTGTTAAACGGGACAACTGGTCCAGCGAAATGTTCGAATTGAATTGTGAAAAATATTGAAAAGCGAATTGTTCTAGTTTCTCTTAAAGCTGCTCTTCTAGCTCCGTTTCAGGACTTCACGGCAATCAGCACGCAAAGTGTCAGACACAACACACTCGTTTGCAGAAACACCCAATTCCCGAGTCAATAACAAGTTGTCAAACTAAGAATCCATTAAAATCCACTAGAATTCAGAAAATACGATATACATTTCGTGGTTCAATTGTTGGTTAAATTGTGAATGCAGTGCAAAGACCAGAGACTGCAGAAGACATGATTCCAAAGATGGCTGGATGTGACATGGCTGAGTACTATGACAACTCAGCTATGCCAACATCTTGCCTCCTTCGGAGATCATAAATCAATCAATTTCTATAATCAAATCAATCAGGTGATCAATGAATCCACAAATATTAATCAATATCCACTAATTTAGAAGCCATATTGTTACTCCTAGTTTCAGTATCTAAAAAACAAAAACATCACATGAACACAGAAGACGTTTCAGCATTAACTTATGCAGCTGAAATGTACTGAAATAATATATTGGTGTGTATTATGATGGCCCGCGTGTTAAAAAAGGATCCGGTTAAAGCACACTACACTCGTGCGGGTGCGCTGACAAGTTTTCCTCAGAAAAATCAACGTGATCATAAATTAGCGGAAAACGAACTAATTAACAAGAGAATCTTCCAAAGTGGGAAATCCCTGAGATAAGTTATGACATCATCAAACGTTCGGAAAGATGTACAGACAGAATTCGTGACGTTAGGTTTAGCCATTGACTGTCAGCTTATAAACAGTCATTGTGTTTACAACATGAATCATTTTAAAACGTTTGTGTGAAAAGTAAGAGCTTGAATGAACAACGTTGTACTGCTTGTTACATGAAAACATCAAAGTTCCTAATAATAGCTCTTGAAAAGTTTAAAGTACCTTGGGAATTCTTCTACTTTCTTAACAATAAAATGTCGCACACTGCGCTATAGAGGTAACTTGCAGCAAAACTTGAGTTTTTTTAGTTAACTAAAGATTACTTGAAAGTTTGCTTATAGTTTTCATGAATTCACAATTATAATTGCTAATGTTAGTTAAGCATGATCAAAACTCAGTTTGTGTGTTTTTTGGGTAGTGGATCGTTTTTGAAAACGCTAAAAACCATCTGCTCTCAAAATGGATGATATAAATATTCATTTTATACTGACGGCTGAGGGCCACATTAGGTTTGACTTATGTACAGTCCTGGTCAGAAATAACTTTCTTCGCGAAGGCGAATGCGAAGGGCCTTCGCGAATTTGCGAATGTAGTTTTACGTAACATTGGCGAAGGTCGGCTTGAATTTTCCTTCGCAACACTGCAAGTCGTGATTGATTACTTGTCAATAGCTTAAGCTTAAACTTGCTTTTATTGCACAGCTGTCTGTCCAAAGCTCTATACTACACAGAGGTAAAACTGACCAGTTAGCCGGTGGCTACTAGCAGTTAAGTTAAAGCAGCAGGCACCCTGCTGTGTGTTTTGACATTTGTCAGAAAAACTGCGAATGCACAAAGGATACTGGATTCTCCCCTTTCGCGAACTCTGATCAAAATTTTTGGTGTTGAATGTCTTCGCGAAAGTGCGAATATTCGCGAACATAAGAAACTTATTTCTGACCAGGACTGTACGTATCCTTCGATTCGCCCCTCCCCTACCCAAATTCCCAAATTCATTGTGCTTTCTCCAGTTGAGGGAACGGCACCAAGAAATTTGGAAAGCTTAAAAATTAAAATATGAACAAAAACTTTGAATAGATTAAAATATTTTTAACATGTAAAAAAAGTTGCATAACAAATAGAAGAACATGCTGCAGCATTCTCTGCAGAATACAGCTACAACAGCAACCCTTGAAATCATCCGTTGTAAGTTATAACTGAAATTACAACCTAACGTTCTACTTGTTAGTTCTAATTTTGAGCAAGCCGTAAAAGACAATGACGTATCAAATCTCAAGTATTCCAAATTTTGCTATTTTGAAAAGTTGCATTTTTCTGCACCCAAGAAAAGAGATATGGAAACCAGGAAACCAGATTGCATATATTAAGGGCATAAGGTTTGGTTGGATCATTGGTGATGCAATTACATACTCGAGATGAAGGAAAGACACTGCCGGAGTACAATAAGCTCGACCCGAAGGAAAATTATATAATATATGAAAGTTCAGCTGAATCCAACAGCGAAATTGCTGAAACATAGTGAAATATTTTAGACAGTGAAGTGAAGTGAAGTGAAACAGATACACCGAGACCGCTACATACCTGGGCTATGGCCTGAAAGCTCGGTGTACCAAATAAAAGATTTTGGCTTTCAAAATTGCAATTTTGATAATGGACTGTCCAAAACTAGCGTGCTTTCGCTAAATTTGATCGGTGTTCGATCACAGGGCCTGGAGTCAGGTCCCAGTTGTAGTTCTCAAAACTATACAAATGAAATTAATACATAAAATTACAAAATGTAATGTACGTAATTAATCGTCTTCGTGAGAGGAATCTGTCGTAAATATTTAAGCGAAGAAGCATTGCACGACACCTGGACGGTCAGATAGCGCACTTGATGGCAGAAAAGAGTCGCTTTTTTGTTTTTACTGTGAAATATATATAGTAAGAGCCGGACTTTCCCGACTCGGCTCGGCTCGCCAAGCTTGAAATTTAAAATTTATCCGATAGCATCAAATTTTGTTTATTTTCATGTTGTCTTGGCCAAATTTTTTGAAAACCGCGATTAACCTTTGTGTACTAGTAACAAATTTAGATTTTAACGTTTTAGCAAGAGTACATAATATAAGAGTGTGCCACTAGGCACACTCTACGTTATCAGAGCAAAAACTATGCTCTGCACGCTAACGGCCCACCCCCCCCGCAAATTAGACCCTTCACTTCAAAGATTTTTGCGCGCTATGTTTGTGTTCTAAAGCTCGAAGCAGGCACAAAATTCGCGCACGCACTGCTTGTGTTTTCGAGCTTTAGCACATAAACATAGAGCGAGTGAGCGTACCCCCGTTTCGACTAGGTACTGATTTGCGGGGAGGGTCACTAGGGTCTGATTTGCGGGGGGGGGGGGGGCGGTGGGCCGTTAGCGTGCAGAGCATAGTTTTTGCTCTGATAAGAGAGAGCTTGCCTAGTGGCATACTCTTATCATTATGTACTCTTGGTTTTAGTACTAACGTGAGGTGTACTATAGTACGACCAAAAAATGTGTGTACAAACTTCGACCGTTTATAGTAGATTAACCTTTGGAGTGAACCCCAACAATGTATATATTTTTAGAATCCTCAGGAACTCGAGATTTCGAAAATCCGGAAAATTCCGGAGTTCCGGGTTTCATTCACGGAAAATCTAAAATTTTTAGTTTTTCGCCAAATTTTTATCGCAATCAAAATTTTGTTTTCACGATCGAATAGAGCTGGTCCCGCTGCATATTTTTGCTCTTACAAGTTTTTCACGAAAATGCACCCAGTTTCCGGCATTCCGGGTTTTCAAAATTTCGGATATTAAAAATTTTCTCCAATACCCACAACATGGGTATCATTCGAAAGCTCTTATCGAGCTGAACAACTTTTGTAATAGAATGAACTCTTGAAAATGCACACATTTCCCGGAATTCGAGAAAACCGGATTTTCCGGATTTTAAAAATTTTCTCCAATACCCTACAATATGGGTATCATTCGAAAGCTCTTGATGAGCTGAACAAATCTTGTAATAGAACCAACTCGCAGAAATGAGCCCAGTTCTCGAAATTCGCTGAAACCTTCCAAGCTAGAGTGAATTCCGGAATTCGTGAATTTCGGGAATTTGGTGCATTTTCAGACATTGGTTCTATTACAAGATTTGTTCAGCTCATCAAGAGCTTTCGAATGATACCCATATTGTGGGGTATTGGAGAAAATTTTTAAAATCCGGAAAATCCGGTGTTCTCAAATTCCGAGAAATGTGTGCATTTTCAAGAGTTCATTCTATTACAAAAGTTGTTCAGCTTGATAAGAGCTTTCGAATGATACCCATGTTGTGGGTATTGGAGAAAATTTTTAATATCCGGAAATTTTGAAAACCCGGAATTCCGGAAACTGGGTGCATTGTCGTGAAAAACTTGTAACAGCAAAAATATGCAGCGGGACCAGCTCTATTCGATCGTGAAAACAATATTTTGATTGCGATAAAATGTTGGCGAAAAACTAAAACTTTTAGATTTTCCGTGAATGAAACCCGGAATTCCGGAATTTTCCGGATTTTCGAAATCTCGAGTTCTTGAGGATTCTAAAAATATATACATTGTTGGGGTTTACTCCAAAGGTTAATCTGCTATAAACGGTCGAAGTTTGTACACACATTTTTTGGTCGTACTATAGTATCAGGTAGTGCGCGTTAGCGCACTACCTAGAATAGGGAAATTAAGGGAGTTTGCGGTTTTTTGGAGTCTGTTTTTTTAATAAGTCACGGAGGAGTGGACCGATCGGGCTCAAACTCAGTGTGTGAAGAGCTTATGGGCAGGGGTACATGCTGTGAAAGAGCCGAATCGGTCAAGCCAATCTCGAGATATGCAAATTAGGTGCTTTGGCAGCTTGCACTTTTTCTCCATTTTTTTTACCCCCACCCTAGAGGTCGGAGGACTTAAAATTTCTATAAAGTTTTGCTATTTTTGTGGATAGAATCCCCCGCAATTCAGGGCGAATTTTTCTTTTCGCCGTAGGACCCCCCATAGGTCTGTGTACTCCTAGGATTTTGCGATTTTTGACCCCCACGGAAAAAAACTAAGTCCGAAAATTTATTAGCCGGTCTACAGAGAGCAAGGCTCAAAGCCAGGTACTCATATTGGGGTTATAGCATCGCCCCAAGGTGAAGATCTCCGGGAAACGAGATGGTGCTGTTCGGTGGTCTGTGGCGCCCTGGCCAGTGGTCACTAGTTAACGTGTAAAAGGGGGGGTCTGGGCCTACGGAGTAGGCAGCCCTATACATAAGAGCTGCTGGGCTGAGGTTTCGTATTCGAATAGGAACCCCTATATGGTGAATCTAAATGGCCCATTAGTTTTGCTGTAGCACCTATCCGTTGGGCTGGGGGGCACCCTGATGGAGGTGGGCCCCTACCGTGTCGCAGGTCCAACTTTAACCTCTTCCATAGAGAGATCCGCTGCAGGTACAGCTTTCATATTGGGCGTGTGGGGTGGGCTGCGGGAGCACTACCACGTGGGCTATAATAGATACCGGCCAGACCCCTGTGGCGCCCTGGCCAGGGGTCCGGACCGTGGACCATGCCCAAAATGGCCAAAAATCGATTTTTCTAAAAGTGGCCAAGTTTGGTATCAAATGAAAGCCCTTGGTGAGGCGAACATGTTTTGTCATTGGAGGACCCCTCCAAAGTGGCCCCAGCGGCCTGTGGTGCCCTGACCAGGGTCCGGACCGGTCCAAAATGGTCAAAAATCGATTTTTCCAAAAGTGGCCATGTTTGGTATCAAATGAAAGCCCTTGGTGAGGCGAACATTTTTTGTCATTGGAGGACCCCTCCAAAGTGGCCCCAGCGGCCTGTGGCGCCCTGACCAGGGTCCGGACCGGTCCAACATGGTCGAAAATCGATTTTTCCAAAAGTGGCCATGTTTGGTATCAAATCAAAGCCCTTGGTGTGGCGAACATTTTTTGTCATTTGAGGACCCCTCCAAAGTGGCCCCAGCTGCCTGTGGCGCCCTGACCAGGGTCCGGACTGGTCAAAAATTGATTTTTTAAAAAATTTCCGACTTTGGTATCAAATGAAAGCCCTTGGTGAGGCGAACATTTTTTCTCATTGGAGGACCCCTCCAAAGTGGTCCCAGTGGCCTGTGGCGCCCTGACCAGGGTCTGGACTGGTCAAAAATCGATTTTTCCAAAAGTGGCCAAGTTTGGTATCAAATGAAAGCCCTTGGTGAGGCAAACATTTTTCTCATTGGAGGACCCCTCCAAAGTGGCCCCAGCGGCCTGTGGCGCCCTGACCAGGGTCCGGAGTGGTCGAAATTCGATTTTTTAAAAAATTTCCATGTTTGGTATCAAATGAAAGCCCTTGGTGAGGCGAACATTTTTTGTCATTTGAGGACCCCTCCAAAGTGGCCCCAGCGGCCTGTGGCGCCCTGACCAGGGTCCGGACTGGTCAAAAATCGATTTTTTAAAAAATTTCCGACTTTGGTATCAAATGAAAGCCCTTGGTGAGGCGAACATGTTTTCTCATTGGAGGACCCCTCCAAAGTGGTCCCAGTGGCCTGTGGCGCCCTGACCAGGGTCCGGACTGGTCAAAAATCGATTTTTTAAAAAATTTCCGACTTTGGTATCAAATGAAAGCCCTTGGTGAGGCGAACATTTTTTCTCATTGGAGGACCCCTCCAAAGTGGTCCCAGTGGCCTGTGGCGCCCTGACCAGGGTCTGGACTGGTCAAAAATCGATTTTTCCAAAAGTGGCCAAGTTTGGTATCAAATGAAAGCCCTTGGTGGGGCGAACATGTTTTCTCATTGGAGGACCCCTCCAAAGTGGCCCCAGCGGCCTGTGGCGCGCTGACCTGGGTCCGGAGTGGTCGAAATTCGATTTTTTAAAAAATTTCCGTGTTTGGTATCAAATGAAAGCACTTGGTGAGGCGAACATTTTTTGTCATTGGAGGATCCCTCCAAAGTGGCCCCAGCGGCCTGTGGCGCCCTGACCAGGGTCCGGACCGGTCCAAAATGGTCGAAAATCGATTTTTTCAAAAGTGGCCATGTTTGGTATCAAATCAAAGCCCTTGGTGTGGCGAACATTTTTTGTCATTTGAGGACCCCTCCAAAGTGGACCCAGCTGCCTGTGGCGTGGCCCTGGGGGGGGGGGAGTGGTCGAAATTCGATTTTTTAAAAAATTTCCGTGTTTGGTATCAAATGAAAGCCCTTGGTGAGGCGAACATTTTTTCTCATTGGAGGACCCCTCCAAAGTGGCCCCAGCGGCCTGTGGCGCCCTGACCAGGGTCCGGACCGGTCAAAAATCGAGTTTTCCAAAAGTGGCCAAGTTTGGTATCAAATGAAAACCCTTGGTGAGGCAAACATTTTTCTCATTGGAGGACCTCTCCGAAGTGGCCCCAGCGGCCTGTGGCGCCCTGACCAGGGTCCGGACTGGTCAAAAATAGATTTTTTTTCAAAAGTGGCTAACCGCACATCATCAGCCATTCAGAAAATTGCGTTAAACACTCATTTGCGTTCCAAATTCGCATAAAAGAGCCTGCTATTTAGATTTCTATCGTTCTCCACGCGCCGCTGCTACCCCCCCCCCCCTTCCGCACATCATCAGCCATTCAGAAAATTGCGCTAAACACTCATTTGCCTTCTCAAATTCGCATATAAGAGCCTGCTATTAACATCTCTGTGTCCCCACCCCCCCCCCAAATATCGGCATCCGATCAGAGAATTGCATTAAACACTCATTTGCGTTCACACAAATTTCGTGTATAAGAGCCCTGCTATTTAAATCTCTGTGTCCCCACGCGGAGCCGCTGCCCTGCACCCCCCCCCCCCCCCTCGCCACATCATCAGCCAGCCATTCAGAAAAACTGCGCTAAACCCGCGGTTTTACGGTCTCAAATTTGCAAAAAAAGTGCTATTAAAAATACAGGCTGCTATTTTGATTTCTATCCTACCCCACGCGGTGCCGCTACTCCCCCCGCCCGTCAGCCTTCGAATGGTTACTCGCTTTGGGGACTTTTTATAAAAGGTCCTATGTTTTGGTGTCCTACCCCGTTGCTATCTTAACGTGGCGGTGTTATAAAGTCGGTACCGTGGGTGGGTGGGGTGGGGGGGTGGAAAGCGGAAAAATGCCAATAGTTTCGTGCAGATTAATGTCTACTCAGCGCCTAAAATGATTGAAACCAGTTTTTGGCGCAGAATAGGGAATCTAGCCAGCGCCTAAAATGATTGAAACCAGCTCTTTGGTGCAGAATAGGGAAGCTAGTCAGCGCCTAAAATGATTGAAACCAGCGTCTGGGGTAGAATAGGCGCCTCTCGCCATCCACCCTATTCGCGTGAACTCCGAAGAATTATCGTAGAATGAACTTAGTGCAAATCAGCACTTGACATTTGCGTGGATACCTGTGTCACATAGGCTGTGTGTAAGTGTGCGTGTAAGTGCACCAGCAGTTCCTCGTGAAGTTCGAAAAAACCAGTTTACTTTAGGTAGAGGGATGATGCGTAATCACAAACAATGCCTATAGGGGCGCGGTAACTAATTTTTTTCATAGCGACTGTTTCATATTCATTTCATTCAGTCACAGCGGAGGCCACATTACATGACACCATCACGTGTTCAGTCCAGCAGACAGCTCCTTGTGCGGAATTACTTTATCATTTTCGACTCAGAAGTTACGAACATCTCATAAGCCTTCTCAAACCAATGTATGTAACTCACGCCATTGTGATTGTGTTATCTGAGCACTTCACGCGAATAGGGTGGATGGCGAGAGGCGTCTATTCTACCCCAGACGCTGGTTTCAATCATTTTAGGCGCTGACTAGCTTCCCTATTCTGCACCAAAGAGCTGGTTTCAATCATTTTAGGCGCTGGCTAGATTCCCTATTCTGCGCCAAAAACTGGTTTCAATCATTTTAGGCGCTGAGTAGACATTAATCTGCACGAAACTATTGGCATTTTTCCGCTTTAGCAGCATTTCCCTATTCTCCCCTTTAGCAATGACCGTTAGGGCATTTTTGTTACTAGTTATCATTACGTATATATGAATTTAATTTGCTGTCAGCAAATCTTTACAAAATAGATGAAAATGCTTTAACCCTCTTCTGCCCAAGACTTCTCGGGGAAATCGGCTCAAAATGACCAATTTTACATTTCTGGCTGCCAATTTTTACTGTGACCACCTAGAGAGATGGGACTGCCACCAATCGATAGAGAATTAATTGCTATACATTTCATAATTTAGCATTGAAGGGTCCCGATGCACCCAGAAAAAGTTACAAGCCGTCAAAGTCGGACAAAGTACGAAATTTTGCTAAATTTTCATTGCAAACATCCAATAAATTTATTTCTAGCTGCAAGGCTTGATTCGGAGGCGGGATCAACTATACGTTATTTTAATGCGCATAATCTCCCGCATCACCTGGTGGAACGACTGTTCTGCCGACGAACTACAGCCGGCTCTGGATTTGCTTGAATGCAGCGCTCGAACAGGGCATGAAATCATCAAAATTTCCATAGCCGGCGGAATGTCATAGAAACTAGATTTTTCAAGCAGGTGTCGAAATATTCTCCCAAAATAGGGTGGACGTGTTAAAGATAAAAGGAGCAAATGCAACTGGACCCTGTCCCAAAAAATAAGATGTCAAAAATCAGCACTTGTGCCAATTGGCAGCCGCGGGCATAAAAGGGTTAATTAAAATCAAATAGTTGAAAGATATCTAATTTCAAGCACATGTAATGTAAACCCTCAAAAATGCTTTTGCTTTGAAGAAATTCCTAGCAAATTGAGTAATTTAATCGTATTATATCTCAAGTGAGAACATTTTACAGCTCAAGAATATTATACTGACACAGTGCTAGCTGCAGAGCTTGCAATTCCACGATTTAGTGATATTCGTATTTGGCAAAAATATGGCGCTCCTAAACTAGGACCTCATTTCGGCGGGGCCCCCATTTAGGCCTGTTCTGCCTCTAAAATTCATTCATACACATGCTTTACGCCTATTCAAGGAAAGGAACCAGCGATGAACGCCGAAGGAAATCAAGAAGAAGCCTGTATTATTGATTTTACGCAGCCATAAAAAGTATAAACTCAAGTAGGTTGCAAAATTCTTGATGTACTTAATAAAAATATTTTGAATTTTTTACAAATTAAAAAAATAGAATTCTTTTACAAATTTATTAATTATAAAAATATGTTAAGACTATTGATGCTGCTTAAATTGCTCACTCAAGAGCGTAGCCAATTATAATTGTAGTTAGTTACGAATTATTTTAATTTCAACCTCTCAACATCATAAAATTTTTCGAGTACTAGAAGTAGTAAACAATTTTTTTCTATCTGATAAAATAAAAATAAGGCAAAAACCAAGAAACACCGAATAATAGATTTTACAGGTAATACTACACACACACCATAATATACAGGCCCGCATCCAGGGGGGGGGGGTTCAAGAGGTCTAGACCCCCCCTTTTGGGGTCGCAAAATGAAAATGTTTTGCTATTTTTATGGCAAAAACAGCTATTTTAAAAAATTTTCGCGCCTTCCGCGCAATTATTTACTTTTTGCAAGAAATAAACATCCAATACACCGTTTTTGGTAAAAAAGCAAAAATTCATCAACTTCTGTGGGGCTCCGCTCCCCAGACCCCCCGTTGCATTTTACCTTGAACCCCCCTTCAAACTCCTGGGTGCGGGCCAGATAATATACTATAGTATAATACTATATATACACACATATACTATATACTATACTATAGTCAAAAGTTTCACTTACTAATTTGGGAAATTTGGCCGAATTACAGTTTTTGGTTGAGGTCGGCTCGGCTCGGAATTTCAATTCACCGGCTCGGCTCGGATCGGGAGAAATTTTTGACGCGCTCGTTTTTTGAGCCAAGCCGAGCCGCGACTAAAAATCCGCATCTCCATTGTGGAATCTCCAGTGGTGTGCCGTTATTAAATTTTCCGGGCCGGACCGGGGCCCGGGCCTCGTATCATCCCCGGGGCGGGCCTCGGGCCGGGCCAGGCCCGGCCCGGGTCCGAAGGCCCGTTTCACGGCCCGGGCCCGGAGGCCCGATTCAAGGTCCGGTAGGCCCGGTAGGCCCGGAGGCCCGGTGTCAGGCACGGGCCCGGAGGCCCGATATAAGGCCCGGTAGGCCCGAATCAAGGCCCGGTAGGCCCGGTGTCAGGCCCGGGCCCGGAGGCCCGACTCAAGGCCCGGAGGCCCGGCGCGGGCCGGGCCTAGACGACAAGCCGGGCCGGGCCCGGGCCGGGCCTGCTCTTCCAAAATCCGGGCCCGGGCCGGCCCGGTGCAGGCCCGGGCCCGAAGGCCCGATTCAAGGCCCGGGCACAACTCTAGCTGCAGCATTTTATTATTAGATTGATTCTTTTCATCAAGCCAAGGCCTGCCTTCACGAATTAGCTGGGCATCAAAAGCTTCTAAGCTACCCCTATCCCCCATTTTTGGAAAGGTCCGTTACTTCGGAGTCTTACATTGCCTATTTTTCTAGCCAGCAGCTTCATTCAAAACTGTGAAATTGCTATATCCAGGAAAAATTGGAGAAGGAGTATCGTACATGGAACAGTAATAGATTGTCAGTTTAATGGCTTCTTGTCAGTCTTCAGTTCACAGGACGGACAATGTTTACTTTACATCGGGTTTCATTCTTTTTATTAAAGATTGTCTCTTTCCCAGGCTAACTGGGATAGCAAAATTCAAGATATGACAGACCTGCACATCATTAGTTTTCTCAAAAACCACAACTTTACAAAATTATAAGAAACTAACATTTTGGCTGGCAGCGCCATGGATTACTGTCTTTATTAGTCTTGTAGCTATGGATTATTAAAAAATTGTTTGATGCATTGGTGGATACTACAATTATTAGAAGAAGAAAAATCTTATCTTAACTGCATTGGGTATAATCTAAGCCGGATTTAAAGGTATGGCTTCGGCTTAGGCTTAGACTTAATCTTTAGCTTTGGCTGAGGCTTAGGCTTAAACTTAGCCTGAGGTGGTGTGCAACTTTCTTTCATTCTTTAATTTTAAAAAAACAAACCCCCTCGAAAGTTTGAGTGCAGGGTACAATCACCTCAAAAAATCTGGGGTGTGGGTAAAAACCAGCCCCAGCTCCAGCCCCAGCCCCAGCCTCGCACCAGCCTAAGAAAAACCAGCCCCTTCTCTCTCTGACCACTGCACACTTTAAACTAAGGACTTTAACACATAATTACGCATATGCATGTAGACAGTATATAAGTGTATGCGCTGTCCATGTGTGTTAATTGTGCCTTATATACAGTCACATAAAATATATAGGTGTATTGCACACTATATGTATATGATTTTATTCAATCCGAGTTCAAGGGAATTTAAATTTATTTACCATTCAAAGAAATTAAACAATAGATATTAAAGAGTTTGAAGTTATATACATGTTAAAAGTACCCCATCTAGCTTGTAATAATTTTGAAATTCAGTTCAGGAAATTTAAAATCTAGAAAAGGATTCCTTTTATTTTAAACCATTCTATTGGTTTGAGCAAATTCTAAACTTTCAATGTTGAATCGCAATTAGTGTGAGAACTAATGCTAACCTAAATATTTCATGAAAAGTAACAGTTAAATGCATTTAAAATTCAAAAATAATAAAAATATAATTTTAGTTACAAATTAATCAGAAATATTTTCTGTCTGCTCAATTTCTACATATTAATCTTGCAATTACTTTATTCTTCGTCAAAATTACTCTAGATATTTTTAACAATTAACTTCAAGCACTTTAATTTCTTTGAATAGTAAATAAATTCCATTGAACTCTGATTGTACAAAATCATATAGATACAGTGTGCAATACTACACCTATATATATATAGGTACGAATTTTATGTGACTGTACATAAGGCACAATTAACACACATGGACAGCGCATACACTTATACACTGTCTACATGCAATGCATATGCGTAATTATGCGTTAAAGTCCTTAGTTTAAAGTGAACAGTGGTCAGTGAGAGAAGGGGGCTGGTTTTTCTTAGGCTGGTGCGAGGCTGGGGCTGGGGCTGGAGCTGGGGCTGGTTTTTACCCATACCCAAAAATCTGTTGGGACAAGCTCCCCAGGATCCGACCTTATGTTAACGTTTACTTATCTAAACATCAAAACTTGGCTTGATTAGTCAAAGTGTTAAACTGATTTTAAAAGAGACGAAGAAAAACAGAAAAAAAGGGCAAAACAAAACAAAATGCAGATTGTTCAACAGAATTGAGAGGAAAAATAGGATTGGAAAGAAAACGGGATCAGATTGGGCAAAGAACAAGGAAAACTGCAAAAAAAGAATTACCGGTTTAATGGTAAAATGCCAAATATTCATTCCGTCGTTCGATTTAACCGAAAAAGCATGAATCCGCCTGCAACCGGAATTCTGTTACAGAATTTGCTTGCAACCAATAGAGAGTAGAGGGATACAATTTCCCACCAATCAATGTAGTCTTAATCAAGTAGCATTCTAGTGGTGACATTAAATCGAACGCATTTACCTAAAACCTAAAGGCATTTTAGTGCATTTTAAGCATAAGCTGGAGTGATAGAGAGGGAGCGAGCGTAGGTAAGCGGAGACTGAATCTACAAACATGGGGACAGAATTGGCTTAAAGTGGAACTGAAATCACTGAAACGAGTAAACAGTAAAAATCAGACTAATAGCTCTCTCAGTATTGTTGAATTAGAGAGAAGGCTCTGAAATTCTAGTCTTACAGCAGCCACAATGTGGTACAAAGCTGCCTACATAACGACAAACCTTGACTCAAAAAAAAAAAAGGGGGGCGGGGGGGGGGGGGGGGGGGGGGCGCCCCCCGGGGGGGGGGGGGGGGGGGCGGGTGTGGGGGGGGGGGGGGGGTGGGGGGGAAAAAAAAAAAAAAAAAAGAGGGGGGGGGCATCTACGCTTAATCCCTACCTACCTCTCTCCTTTGCTCCAGCTCGCCAGATTTTACAGCACTGAGCACGGACTCGATAAAATGAAGTAGAACTGAAAATTCGGAGTTAAAAATTTTGTGCACTACATACCTACATGTATATTATAAAGGATGTGAAGTGTGTGTTTATGGAAGTAGGTTTTTCTTGTTCCAAAAGGTACGCATACGTTTTTAGTAGTTATCAGTTAAATTTTAAAATTAAAAAATGACGTATATGCCGGTTTCTTGTCTTTTGCTTCATAAAGCATATTTCTCGTTGAAATTCGTTCAAATTTGCTATATTTGCGGAGTTAAAAACCTTTCTTGAACAGTTTAGGTGAGATTTGCTAATTGAAAATGCTGCCAGAACTTGCCGTCATCATAGAAAGAAACGTATACAAACTTAATGACACGAAAGCTCTCACACTCTTAAAAAGACTCTTGTAGAGATGAGGATTTTGGCTCGCGGCTCGGCTCGGCTCGGCTCGGCTCGCGAGCCGAGCCGAGCCGAGCCGAGCCGGCAACAATTTTTCCCGAGCCGAGCCGAGCCGAGCCGGAGAATTGAAACTCCGAGCCGAGCCGAGCCGAGCCGACCCTATCGAAAAATTTTAAGTTCACTGTAATTACTTCCGAATTTGTACAAACAAAATAGCCAACAAATTCAATGAATTCTGTTTTCTGTTTTCAACTTTGTCGTCTAATCTTCCGTTTTTCCTTGTCTTCATTCATACCTTCCTTCCACGCCAACTTAGTTTAAATGTAGGTTGTGCTTGAGTCAACTTATGTATGGCGAGTTAGAGAGAAACATTTTGACTTAATTATTTCAACGTGTATTATCAAAAACATTACAACTAAAATTAGCATTGTCTTAATACTGTGGCTTTGGGGTTTTGTAGTAATTTATCAGATAACAGAAAAGGTTGTAATACTGCTGAATCTATACCAGAAATACTTACATACCATTAAATTTAGAGTTTAAAATTATTCTGCATAACTACAATTGACTACGATTATGGCTACGATCGGCAGACAGAAATTAGAGGATTTGAAATTTTTTAAAATTTAAAAATACTGTGAAAGAATTCTGAATTTTATTCCTGAGTTCTGCAACATTTTACAATTTATCAGATTATGCCTTTTCTCAAGACAAAGTTTTCTCGTGATTTTTTCTCGGCGTTTATCACTGGTTCTTTTCCATATTGTATACATAGAATAAAATAATAAATTTTAAGCAAAACAAGCGTGAATGGTTGCCCGCCCACTTTCGTAGAATATACATTTACCAAATATCAATATCATTAGACGTTATAATCGTAGACTCTACAGCTCGCAGTGTGTCGGTAATAATGGAATTTTAGTGATTCGCACTACTCTAGGCGTGCACCAGGACCTACATCTTTGCTTTTTAGCGTACAGCAAGCTTAACAAAAAAGGTCAAAATTTGGTCTTTGGTTAGAACTTTCGCAAAACCAAACCAAATCGACTACTTTGAGGACCCATGAATAGGCCTTGGGCTAAGCTTTATACCAACCCAGTTTCGTTGCTCTACTACCTACCAGGAAGTTGCAGTAGACGAAAGTATGTGATCTTTTGTTAAAGGTTTAACAAAAAAATCAGTGACGGATCGGATCCCAGAGAGCACCTAGCAACTAGTGTTGTTTTGATTCGCATGTTTTAGTTTTGATTTGATTTTTGATTTTTTATCAAAACCGCCGCAGTTTTGATTTGATTTTTGATTTTTTATCAAAACCGGTGGAGTTTTGATTTGATTTTTGATTTTTTATCAAAACTTCTGCAGTTTTGATTTGATTTTTGATAAATCAAAACTCAAATAGTTTTGATTTTTGATTTTTAGTAGGTTTTTAGATTCATAATTTTGTGAGATTGGTGGTCACTGCCACACACCTGTGACCCATGCCTTACTTTCTTACTAGGACGATAAAGCAGAGTTGGATCCGGTCCGGGTCCTACTTGTCCAAAATGCTCGGTCTTAATTTCAGACCGGGTACCGGTTTTGAAAACCAGATTTTCATGCACGAAGTCGAATATCTGTGCATAGTCAAATTACAAATCATATAACTGTTCAATGATTATTTTTATTATTTTACAAATTTTGTGAAATTCGTTAATTTTATTCACTTTTGGAGTTAGAGCTATCTTTTATCAAAATGTTGCTGACACTTTCTCCTCCCCATTCAATGGATACAATGAAACTAATTTTGGTTCACGTGAAATTGCTATAGTTTAGAAGTTGTGCAATTTTTCAGATTTTTTGCAGTCATAATTAATATTATTCGTCGGACACCGGTTATCAACTCGCTGTGGCCTTAATTTCAAACACAATGAATTCATGATAGAAGCAATACGAGCAGCAAATAAACATTAACAATTGCTGAAGTTAAAATCAGCTTCTGATTTTGCATTCACGTTTCCGTTCTAAATACATATACTTCTAAGTATTTCCTCAGAAATGTCTCCTTTTTAAAATACCGACTTTGTAAGCAGTAACTAACAGAAGTCACAAGAACCCTTTTCCGACAACAAAATTCGAAATATCATACAATTTGAAAAATACGTTACGCAAATACCTTCTCACATTGAAAATGATTTGACCTATGCTTTAGCGCAACTACAAGAACAGCAACTTCAGCCATGAAATGTACATATTAAACTTCTTTTTTGGAACTCTGAAACTTTTAGAAGCAATTGACTGCACAAAATTGGATATTTTTAATTTTTGCTACTATGCTGAGGCGGCTTAGGAAACATAGTCGAACTGCACTAAAAAGTAAACGCTGTTGAGCGAAAAAATTAAACTCTTGTTTGGCCTGGAGAAGTAAAGTTCTAGGGCTCTCAACATTGCCGGACCAGCAGCATCTTGGATTGAGAATACAGGCCACAGCATAAACCCCGTCAAAATCGTGGAATGAAGGATCTGTCGCGAAACGAAAAAGTCTTATCAGCTCTGAGACAAGGCCGTCTGCCAAATGAGAAAATTACTACTCAGCGCAGATTTGCACACACACAAACACACACAGTGGCACAAATCAAGTAGCGGTACTGAAGAAGTCTGTTTAAGGATTAAGTATATATTAGACATCGCTGAATCAAAACTAGGATTTGATTTAACGCTGAATCAAAACTGGGTTTTGATTCATCGCTGAATCAAAACTGGGTTTTGATTCAGCCTTGAATCAAAACTGGGTTTTGATTCAGCCTTGAATCAAAACCTAGTTTTGATTTTGTAAGGGAAGCAGGCATAGGAAAGATTGATAAGCCTGCAATGGGAGTTCAGCTGATGGTCCCGTGGTGTAGTGGTTTAGCATGTCTGACTCTAGAGCAGAAGGGCCGTGGTTCGATCCCCGGCGGGACCAATTCTTTACTTTCAATGGTGAGTGAAAAGCTGAACCTCCCTCTTCCCTTCTCTCTTCTAGGTCCTGGTTTCGTGGGTACGAGGGTGCCTGACGCCTCCCGTTCGGGCTTGTCCTTGGTTTCTTCCTGATCCGCCAGCCCTGGTAGAAGCGCTACATGTGGCGAGGCTGCCTCAGGACCCGGATTGGACTCCTGTCTCCGGTCCCCCAGTAGTTGCTTCTGGTTGGTTGGATCCAAAGGGGTCTGGAACGTGTGTCGGGGGAGCACGGATCCCTTGGGCTCAGAATGCCCTGCGCTGGACGCGCTCTCGGTTTGATTCCGAGTTGAGTAAGCCGCGGGACGCGTCTTAATTGAAACCCGGGGGAGATGTAAGGGAAGCAGGCATAGGAAAGATTGATAAGCCTGCAATGGGAGTTCAGCTGATGGTCCCGTGGTGTAGTGGTTTAGCATGTCTGACTCTAGAGCAGAAGGGCCGTGGTTCGATCCCCGGCGGGACCAATTCTTTACTTTCAATGGTGAGTGAAAAGCTGAACCTCCCTCTTCCCTTCTCTCTTCTAGGTCCTGGTTTCGTGGGTACGAGGGTGCCTGACGCCTCCCGTTCGGGCTTGTCCTTGGTTTCTTCCTGATCCGCCAGCCCTGGTAGAAGCGCTACAATTTTAGCCTTGAATGAAAACTAGCTTTTGATTTTTTAGGTTTTGATTTTTGATTTTTGATAAATTTGCCTTCGCGTTTTGATTTTTGATTTGATTTTTGATTTTTTCCAGCCCGAGTTTTGATTTTTGATTTGATTTTTGATAAAATCAAAACCCAAAATTGGTTTTGATTCGAGTTTTGATTTTTGATTTTTGATTTATCAAAACAACACTACTAGCAACGCTTTCTCATCAAGCTTTGGATAGAGCGAACTAAATAACGAATTTAGCAACAAAAATCACTAACCTAGCGTTGTAATCATTAGGGCAACTGACCCGCCGAAGTCTTAGTGGTCATTGATGGCAGCGTCCAGTATGAGGTCTGTTGGCTCTAAAATGCCGTTTTAAAGGCTAAAACGTTGTTTTTTCGTGTTTGTGGGTGATTTGAATCTATTCAGAGACATTATGGCAGAGAAACTTAGTACTTCGTATGTTGGTGGGGTATGACCCACGGTCACGTGACCCTTGCCGGACCCTACCGGACCCTCCAGGTACCAACTGGACAGTCCGAAATTGCTACAAACACGTCCTAAGGGGGTTTTCTAGTGCGAAGAATTCAAATCTGGCATTCGTGTCTAGGTAACTATAGGCTAATACTGACTTCTGGAAATCACGTTTGCGGTCGCACTGTTCAGGTCTGGCTGGTTATCAGGTTGGACTCACAGGAGTGTCAGGCAACCTCAAAAAGGTCTTTCCCATTATCCCCCCTCACAGCTGAATCAAAAATCCGAAGAAGCACAATTCGACGGATTGAGTTGAGATTTGGTAGAGGTAGGTTTTCGGACCTGCTGATTTCAAAAATGCAGCAGAAATGTTAAAATTTAAAAATTTTAGCTGGTTAGGCGGGGGATCAAGGCGATCAACAAATTTTTGTCCATGATTTCGCTGAAAACTTGCATACAGCGCATTTCTGGGGCGCTGAACACGAATCTGAAATCCGTTTTCGATTTAGCTTTTCGTTAGCTCAGGATAAGCTCACATCTTAAGCTTACAACTTTAAGCTTATATTAAGCAAATGAAAAACTGAATCGAAAAACGGATTACAGATTCGTGCTCAGCGCCCCAGAAAACCCCTGTACATATGCCATTTTTCAGAATTCAAAAATTTTTTGATCCTCTTATCAACTAAAATGTTTAAATTTAAAAACCTTTTTAAAATTTTAAAATTTTTTCATTTTTAAATCAGCAGCTCAGAAATTTCAACTCAATCCGTCGAATTGTGCTTCTTCGGATTTTTGATTCAGCTGTGGGGGGATAATGGGAAAGACCCCTCAAAAACAACGGGCATAAGGGTTTTCGGGGTCGTTGAGCTCGAATTTGGTGTTATATAGTTTTGCTCTAGCTGCTGTTCTGTCTTCAGTAACAAAATATGAAAGTAATTTTTTTGTTAAAATTATAACAAAAAAGTCACCCACCCCAGGACGGCTCAGAGGTCCGACTGGGAACTTCTATATATGTGGCGATAGCACACAGTCAGGACATGTCATATGCACATTATGGGTTGCCTAGCGTTTCCCCTTTAGTAATAGCAGCCGAAATTCGAACTTCAGTCATGAACGTTTTTGAGGTCACTTTTGGGTACCCTCGCTTAAAGGCATGCCCAGAACGCATGGTGAGGGCCTAGGGGCTCAAACTCACAGGCTGTAATGTCGAGATGTGTAGTTATCACCACGCGAAGAATTGGGTCCCTGCAGCTTTCCAGTGAGTCGGGGTGGAATGATTTTTTGTTAAAATTTCGGGTGATTTTTTTGTTAAGCTTGCTATAGTATTTTTGGACTTAAGTTAACCAATAATTAATTTCTGGGGAAAATAGACTTTTTGCAACAACAACCCAAAATTAGATTAATATATATTTCCCTCTTTCAATAGTTGATAAACAATATATTTCACATAATCAAAGTAAAATCACCAAACTACACACTAATCATCTTAAACTTAATGTTCTCACAGAAAGAATACTTTCCCTCCTCTTTAGGGGAACCGAAATGTTTTTGAAAAAGCTCTTGCTGAAAACTTGCATGCAGGGGTTTTCAGGGGCGCTGAGCACGAATCTAAAATCCGTTTTTCGATTCAGCTTTTCTTTGCCTCAGTGTAAGCTTTACATGTTAAGCTTACATCTTCAGCTTATATACACTGAGCTAACGAAAAGCTGAATCGAAAAACGGATTTCAGGTTCGTCGCCCGTGAAAACCCCTGTATGCGAATTTTCAGCAAAATTTTTTCAAAAAATCTTCGGTTCCCCTTGGTTCCTCCTTACCAAACTAAAATTTTAAATTTTTTTAAAAATTATAAAATTTTTGAATTTCTGAATTCGTCAGCTTCCAGTATATATGCACCCATACAAAAGTTCAAAATTAATGGTCAAAAAATCAAAAGTTAGGGCTGGGGTGGGGAAGCTAAAATTATTCTAAGCTTGAACGGACTCGATTCGGATTTCAAAAATTTTGCAATATTTGACTATCCCTTGGTCCCGCAGAGTAAAACCTAAAAATTATTAGTTAGCGCCAGCAGGCCAGGAGCGTATCCCTTCTAAAACTCGTTCATAAAACGAGTGTCATCTTTATAACATTAGCTAAACATTTCTAAGAGCAGGCTTTATAATTTTCATGAAAATGTTGTGGTCATCTGATTGTGGTAACACAACAAAATTTCAAACAAAATTACCTTAAACAGAGGGGCAGTAAACGGACTAACTGCAGTAAAGCCAATAAAACACCAATGACTCTTTAAGACAAGGTAATACCTTGTGACAAACCATCAGTTTAAAGAGAAGACAAAGCACTGTTTGTTTTCCCAAGAATTTACTAACTAAAGGGGGGGGAAGGTTAAGTGGTGGTACCCACCCTAGTAGAAAATGGGACAGGGTGGGTCTTGCTTAATTTCCCTAACTCACACAATTTGCAAGAAAGGAGTAAAACGTTCAAACAACGGAGTTCTTATTGTCACACTATAGACAAAAATAGGGTCCGCCAAACTAAGCCCGTTTGTATATGCAGACACTTCAAACCTCCAAGCAAAACGAAGCTAGGTTTTCGTTGCTCTGCAATATTATCTTAAGGTATCCCAAGGAGGGATCTGGAATTTAGGCAAAATTTGAGTAACCAGCACGTTTACCGTAGCTACAACCGAAATACCGTAACTTATATATAAGGTTAGAGAATCAATTTGTCATTGTTACCTTTGTGCACGAACAATCAATTAACAACTTAATAATTAATTTTACGGACAAATTAAGTGGAGGGCCCCCTCATGTCTTGAGACTGTCATAAATGCAAGGGGAGTAAGCTAAACAGAACTGGCTTGGAGTGCACTGTGGGAGTCCCCCTAGAACACAAAGAAGGTTCGCAAATATTTGCACTGTATTGAATTCGCATGTGTCACACAAATAGAGTCAGAGAGAACGAGAGAGAGACACTCTCTGGAAGAAGGGGTTCAACCTGGACGGACGGGAAAAAGAGGGGAACCTCCTCTGTGAAACGAACGGATAGAAAACCTGTTATTTACATCTAAAAAACAGATAGAACTTGCAACAGAATTTTTTGCACTTTTTGAGATCGAGACGTCTTCCAGCGAAAAATCAGTGTTTAACAGATAGTTTGCATTATGAAGCTCAAATATTTTTAATTTATTCGATTACATAGTGGCTTTAAGCTTTGATTTCCACAAATATGAGGCTAAGCTCGATTAAATTATGAGGTCTTCGATTATGGCAATTGATTTTTTAAGCCATTGACTAGGTTCTTATTCTTTTGTTCAAAATAAAATCGTTTACATTTGGTACAAATAAATTCCACCCGAAATCTATTCAACTGAGGTTTGGAATTCGCAAATATTTACTGTCACAGTTCTACTTGAAAACAGTTCTGTCAAACAGGGTGGGGTTTCGATGAGTTTTGTAAATACCATTTGTTTTATGTATTCATGCAAACAAATAAAGGCGAGAAACTCTCCGGGCAGACGCAATTGATACAAACATACCTCAATAGCACACAACAGTTCGTTTGAAATATTTCCACTTGTCGACTGACCGATCTAAGTATTTGGCGAAGCTTTGAGCAAAATATATACTATGTGAACAGGAGGACAGTTCTATCAGCTGCTTAAACTCGTTTAAAATCCGTTAAAATGTCTCTACAGGTTGTGCGTAATAGCTGCTGAAGTCCCCTCAGTATCTTCGTTGAACAAATGAAAGAAAGAACGAAGCTAAGATGTGTCACTACAGCTACAGCACCTCTGTAGATCTACACTTCTGACCCGAAAAATTTGTTAAAAAAGTTTGTAGGAATATTCATCAGAACAGTGCACGTACATACATCGTTGTTGTCTACTCCTTCTACGATTACCTAAAGTTATGTAGGGTTGGAGTTTCTAAGGTCTTACCCAACCAAAGAAGGCGAAATTGTATACATTATATCTCAAAAGCCGTTCAAGATACCTACCATAAAGTACAATATTTGCTGAACCGGCATGATTAGCTCTTTCGTTTCATGAAAAAGTTTTTGAAATTCTCCATGCAACTTTAAAGAGTGGCATAGGACCAGAAAGATCGGTAAATGGTAGAACCACGAGTGTAGCAGCAAATTTTTCCCTTGCCTGAAAACCGTACACACTAAAGTTTAGCTGTTTTGGATGGGAAATGCAAAGGTAATTAATTTTTTCGATTTTTAAAATCCTTTGGAGTTTGCCGCTTTTCAAGTTTTGATTTTGGCTATTAGACGCGCGCGACTAGCTCGATGGAAGAATTTTTCGATTATATTTTCAGGCAGCTTAAGCGTCAGCTTTCACCTGGTTCATGTGGTTTTTCAAAATTTAGAACATTTTTTCGAAAAATTGACTCTGACCCAATGTCTCGATAGCAACGCTACATACATAGCTATTTTTACATATAGACCTACTTTCGCAACATTCGTGTTACCGAAGTGTTGGATCACATGGCATTTTTCGAAAAAAATCAACTTTAACATATTGAAAAACCACGTAAGTAAAACCTGTTCGGTAAAAGCTGAAGCCTGTGCGGTCCTGAAAATCCAATTGAAAATGTTTCCCATTAAGCGAATCAGGGGGTAATAGCCAGTCAAATTTGAAAAGGGGGCAAAATCAATGGACATTGAAAATCGAAAAACTAATAACTTTATATTTCTTAATTTGGTGTACAGGGTGTTCAGGCATGGAGAAAAGTTATTGATACACTAGCGGTTCTACCATTTACTGATCTTCCGGCAGCGTGGCCCTATAAAAGCGGTAACCCTTGAAGTTGCATGGAAAATTTCAAAAAGTATATACGTGCAAATTGTGTTCCCGTGCAAATTGTAATTTGCATGATGAAATCGCAGGCCTCGGACATAGCAATTTTGGAAAAATAGGAAAAAAGTAGGAACAATTTTCCAAAAAAGTAGGAAAAAGTAGGAACAAAAAAGTAGGAAGTTTCAGACTTCATAATTGATTTTGCAGAGCAAGTTATCTAATCTTGCCTTCAACGAAACAGCATTAAGCAGCTTTTTCGTATGGCCCAATTAATTCCTCGTAGGGTTGGGCATCGGAAAAAAGTCCCGGTAAAGGATTTTTCCGTTTTTTTCTTTTTTTCCGGAGGGTCGGAAAAAACGGAAAAAAAAGTCGGAAAACGTAATCATTCTGTTAAGTTTGAGAATTGTTCAAATTAAATTTTTGCGATTTTTCTCAAAATTTGTTCAATTTTTTTCCAAATCATTAGCTTTGCTTTGAATTTGCTCTTATTTTGAAGCCCGAACTTTTCTTAATTTTTCACAAACTGCTTAGCTTTATGAAGTATTATTGTCAGTTCGAGAAACTCATTATTTTTGCAATTGACTGGTTAATTTAATGGAAACTGTAGCAAGCAAACTTTATACTTACATTTAAAATCCAAAGTTGTGAAAGAATAAAAAATTATACATACGGCAAAATTATTTGAAAGTTCTCCTCAACATACACTAACATAGGGTCAGGTCCTGGGGGGGGGCTTCCAAAAAATTTTCGAGGGCCTTGTACCTTGAACAAAAAATTTTCAGCGGGACGTGTACCACAAGAATTAATTTGTAAATTTTTCCAAAAATTACGTAACGTTAAATTTAATAAAATTTGCAAAAATCTTCAATTTTTGGAAATAATTTCAAAATTTTGTTCGATTTTCCCGAAAAATTTAATATTTTAGCAAAAAGATTCCGGCGAAGCCAGAAATTTTTATGAAATTTTAGTGTAAAAACTAATTTTCTCCGGCTATTTTTGGCTACCCATTGGCCATTTTTGTTACCTCTTGTCACCGGCGGCGATAGGGCTTGTACGTTGTCCGTGTCGGGGAGGGTGGCTTGGACCTCCTCCAGACCCCCCGCGTTAACCTATGCTCCTCACTGCTCCCAGAAACTAAGGTAACTGAGAATTGCGCCCATAGTCTGTTGAAACGTCGTTTGGACAAAATTTTTCACAATTGCTTAGATTGGATACGTCGAAAAGATAATAAAAGTGTTCATATGGCGTTTACATGCAGAAATATTCGTTAAGACAGGTTACAAATGTTATAGAAATTACAAAAAAGTTTACAGTTTTTAAAATTTACGGTTTAACCTAAAATGTTATTTTACAGTTTACACGGCACTTTCCATGCAAACTGCAATTCGCACGGAAAACAACCGTGCAGATTGTAATTTGCACGATTTCATCATGCAAATTACAATTTGCACGATTTTCCCGTGCAAATTACAATTTGCACGGGAACACAATTTGCACGTAACATATATATTTTCGTGAAACGAAAAAGGTAATATGCTAGTTCAGAGAATATATATACACTTTATGGTAGCTACTCGTATCTTGAAGCGCTTTTGACATTAAAGAAAACAATTTAGATTTCTACATTTTTGGTTAGACTTTAGTGTTATTTCAGTAGGCGATCTTAGTTTCAGTTTAAGTTAGAGGGAGTTTCAGTTTAAAATCATTCAAAGTGCAGTTTCCGGCCTTGAGAAATAATATAAAGTATAAAGGCTCCCACTGCGGAATATTAACGAAATAGTTGTTCAAAACCTTGAAATCGTCATGTTTTGAGGAATGACTGAAAGTTCCAGTCCGAGTTTCAGGTTTTTACCTAAACTAATTCAGTTTCAATTTCAAAGAGACCTTCACACAGGGTTGGAAGTGGGTCGTGGGTGCCCGTGGGTCAACTTTCAGGTCAGCAGGTACCCGCAGGTTAGAGAGGGTCAATAGTCATCTTCGTTCACACCGATTTTACGTTCAATTTTAGGCTACTTTCACTAAAAATTTACAACTTGAATTGAATTTTAAATTTTTCTCTTACTTTTGACTGTTTTGTATTATATATTTATAGATTATTTATACATCATGTTTTGCACATCATTTACACATCATCGCGAAATTGCGACCCACTTCAAACTCTGCCTTCACGGGCCTGAATTTTCTTGCTTTTCTTGCTTGCACTTTAGCATGTGTCAGGTGACAAACCAAATAGCATAAGGCACGGCGGTTCAGGCACCGAAATGCCTCCATACCAAGGCCGCCCTCAAGCACTGCCCGGATCTAACTAAGTAGTAAATTTGTAGTTACAAATTTGCACAATCAAAAGGGTGTGCAATAGTGCTCGGACCGGTTCCGATTTTTGAAACCGGTTCCGATCCCGGTTCCAGAGCACCGGTTCCGGTTCCGGTTCCAATTGAGATTTCCATAAAACGCTTATAATTAAAATTTTGTTTTATATAAACAGGATCAAAACATTATGTCCCAATGTTGTTATATGCTTAAGGTTATTAATTTGTATGCAAACAAGTGATTAAGTTACACACCTGCTTTTAACGGAGTACAGTGTTAAAAAGTGTAACGAATGTAACGAGTGTAACGAAAAGTTTCATTCCTAAACTCATTTCCTGCGTACCATGGTAACGACTCACGGATTATTTAACCGTCAGAAAGCATCGCATTTAGGACATTCACGGCATCCCACCGAAACTAAAGCTATTACATAGCTGGTCCTCTGTTATTTATTTTCTTTGGCAGTGGATAAAGAATTTTATTAACTGCTCGCAATCAGCCTCAGAGTCAACCACAGGTAAATGGTGACATCTTTGCTTAGGGAAATTTTGCAATGAAAGTTTATAAATTCAATTAAATGAAATTTCAATTTTCAAATGAAAATTTTTATTTACCTTTATTTCAATGAAATTTCCTAAAATAAACTTAAAAATAAATTTTGATTAAATTGATTTTATACCTTTGTCCTACTTAAAGATTTTATCTCGGTGAGATAAAATCTCCAATATACCACACTTAGAAATAAAACAAAAATATTAGGAGGCCTAAGAAAGATTAGAAGTTATCATTTACTTTTTATTATTAAGGTTTTTTCTGCATATTTTCTGATTTTTCAAGAAATTTTATTCATTATATATTTCAAGTGAATTATGTATGTAAGTCAAACTATTATAACGAGTATTTATTTTGACGTTTCAGGCTAATCATATTCCTCCAAACCATAATTAGTTGCTATAATTATGAGCAAAATTTAATTCATAAACTGAAATCTGCATTATTTCGGGCATAGGTGCAAAATTTCCCCGGAAAATCCACACCGGTGTAGCTTTTCCGGGGAAAAATTTTCAAGTATAAAATCACACCGTGACACCTGTCTGTATGTACGGTGATCAAGAGGAGTGGTCGGAGTGACCAATTAAAAATTTATCGGACTTGAGGTATATACCTAGCAGCAAGCAATAACTAAATTCACAAGCTTTGCAGCACCCGCGTTAAATATGTGCGCATGCAACATTGACTGATAAAAATTAATCATTAAAATGGTTATGCCGCTCTGATTGGAAAGTCCTGCCACAAAATTTATTCGCATTGTAGAGCATTTACAATTTCGTTGCCACCATATGAACCACGAACGACTTAAAATATATTCCACAAAGCTATTGAATTCATGCTATCGGAATGAACGGCTGCGCCCTCTCCAAGTTGAAGATTTTTATTGAAACTGTCTACAATCTACAAATTCTTGATAGAAATCTATGATTGGCATCTAGTAAATATGTCCTAATTGCAAACGAATGCATCTACTATTTCAAGGACCTTGATTCGATCAAAATTCAGGTAGCTTTGGCACCACGTTGCATCCGTTCAGAGACGCTGAAGTTTAAATTTAGTATCAATTAAGCTTTGCGGATAAATGAGCCGCTCAAGGAAGCCCTAACTGTTCTTGTAACCTCATGGGGTAAAACTTAACAGCAGTTAGAAAAAATCTAAGGAAAGAGGTCGGATTTGAAAACTAGCAATTCGTAAATAACCAGAGTTGTGGCACCACGTCTGTAACACTCAAAACCAAGTTTCTTTAATCTCAGAATTAAATCATTTATTCAACAATTAAGTATGTACGTATGTGTAGGTTTATTAATAACAAAAAACAAATCTGGTACATTTAAAAAACGTTCTGAAAGAGCGAATATACGCCTTCAGTTTAGACCAAAATACTGACAGACCTTTCAATCAAAAACACGTCACATAAATCGTTTCGACTGCAAAATCTGTGCATACACATCAAATTAATTATGAACGTATGAAAATTCTAAGCCAGCATTATGTCCCATACAAGCTAAGACTTTAAGAATCAAAAGTTTGTAGATACCTCATTAAGAACGATCAAAGCTCCCAATCTACTCAAAATTCGTTAATTCTAAGCAATAAAGAACCAGCAAAAAATACACAACAGATAAAAGTGATATATCTCTGTTATCAGCTCATGTGTATACACATGCTCAGCGTGCTAACAGTCAGACAACTATATCCCACAAACGCTATACCACCCACTGACACTCCAAAGTGTGTACCCCAGGACAAGACATAAGAACAAAGTATTTGGACATACCCGACTATCTGTTACCTTTTTCCGGACAAGACATATTTCCTGCGCTCACGCCTCGTATTTTTTTACATGATCTTCAGTTCTATACGTGATGTTTCACTAAAATGTTCAAAATGTATCTGTTTTCAACCATTAACATGCAGGTACTGCAGTAGAATTTGTTGGACTGTACGTACAAGTTTGTGCGGGGGGGGAGGAGTGTCCGCCGATAACGTGCAGAGCGTGTTATATACAAGTTAACAGACAACCTTTCCTGTTACGTACTCTGATCCATTATCTACCCCTGGCTATCTAATGAACAGTTGCACAATATGTTCAATTCGTATACAAAACCAAATATATACACAATTACATACAATTACATATATTATAATAGCAAGTACATAGATCTTTGGACAGGAGTGACAGCGCAACTCGAAGCTATGCAAATTAAGAAATAGCCCATGAGCATTTTGAAATCGGGGTGGTAAATACAATTAAACAGAAACTTTTTGGAGTATTCAGTTCTTTTTACGATGTTTAGACACCGTTTAAGGTTTTCTTGTCGAAACAATTCATATTTTACTAGGAAAGTAAATCTTCTAACATCTGCGGTGTACAATAACAGAGAACAAATATATACAATACAAATATATACATAATAAACGATATCAGATCTGCTTCTTGCTTCTTAAACAAAAGATCTACTTATTAAACAATGTAATATTCTGCAGATTGATACATTTTGTTCAAATGCACCATTAAACGACATCAGATGTTTTGTGAAAGTTTCAAAATCAAATATATACGATCAAATGACCACTAATAAGTTCATTGGTTGATAGGTATATACAAACAACCAACGTAAGCATCTTTGCATTTTACTACACAATACTTCAACAATAGTCTATGTACGCATTTACAAAAAGAAAACTAACTCCGTCGTATTAACTACGCATATAATTACTAGCAACGAATAACGTATTTTAGTACAATGTAAAACAGTTAAAGCCATTCATCCAACAAATTTTTCCACACTCAAATAAATGAGATATTATGCCAACAAAACGTTGATTCCTTTATTCTAAACAGATTGTGATGATATAGAAAAGCCAACCTTAGGATTCAGTAGCGAGGCTGTCGCGCAGCAGAGCCTAAAGCAAAACAGACGAGAAAATAAAGAATATAAAATGTTGGGCTGATAAAGAAGAAGTGGTCTCGGCATTTCAAGCCAAAAGTTCTGGAATCGATGTTATCAAACCCGGGGTTTATTCAACCCTAGATTGAAAATATTCTGGGGTTACTCCGCCTCCCCCCACTTTTTGGGGGCCCCCACTCGACCTCCCGTCCCCCCTACTCGGCCCCACCCCCTGTTTTGGGCTTCCCCCCACTCACTATAAGGTGCCCAAAACTGCCATATTTTAAAAAAATTTTTGGTCAAAATTTTCAAAATTTTCCAGCTTGGCCGGAATTTTTAAACATCGTCTGTTTTGGTACTCAAACTCAATTTTGAGCACTTTATAACATAGTTATAGCAGTATATGTAGAAAACAGGCTTCACGTTCCCTGCCACCATTGAGGGACTCTTGGCATTATTAGTGTTGTCTCCCGGCCACTACCCAAAAGCTGCCGGCCATGTCACTCATATTGAGTGCTGGACTTGTAACCATTTTACCCAAAAAATCGCGAGCTTAAGATGTGTGCCAACACGTAGTAGTCATTTGTGTGACGTCCCGGCCAATGTCGAGAAACTGCTTTATTTAACAACTGAGTGTCAGTCAATATGAGTGCCTTGGCCCCTAACAAATATAAAAATGTCACTCTATATGAGCGACATGGCTGGGGACGTGTTAAACAGGTATTTTGGCAATTTTAAACTATTTATCCCCATATGGACACCTCCCACTTTTTTTCGCCTAAAATATAAAAAATGTCAATGGGTATTTTCAACCCCAATCTCAACCCAGGAGAAGGTTTCAACTCAGGTATGCTTGATAACATCAGGTCCTGGAAGACTAACCTGCCAAATTGTTTCTGGGCACTTGGGAGGGCACTGGGCACTGTAGTGGGTAATGATTCTTGAAAATGCTTTAAGAACGTTTATTTTTTGCTTCTGAGTTAAAAGGTAAACGATTAGTAGCTCCAGCTGAACCAAAGGTTGCATCAAATCCACGGAAACAAATTGAGTTCATTCATATTTTATTCAACTTCAAATTCAACCCACAAACTGTCACCTACGCGAATAGAGGCGTCCTGGAATTGAAGGAGACGAGCGAACCCTTTGCAGCAAGCAACCACACCCAGAAATCCAGTGAACACAGTGCCCAGAATAGCAAAACTCTGAATCAGTTCCACAGCAATCAAGGAATTGCGCCACCACATACCTTAAACATAACAATTACATAAGTAATTTTTAGAAAGAGATGCCGGGGAAGCTACAACCGGGCGGGACCTGAAAATTCGTGCGACTAATGAAAATTTTTAAAAACTAAAAACTTTCCGCTACTGAAACTACTTCGTATTTTGAAGTAGTTTCCGATAAACACTGCTTATTATATATGGAATTTTTGACTTCCAAAATTACGAAATTTGTCAAAAAGTTTGAAAGCATTTACAAAGTTTCGCTAAAGCTTAGCTTCAGTCAACAGTCAAGGATCGAGGCCAGACCACCGAGGGGAGGGAAAATCATAGTTCAGAGAAGCCTTTGCTAAAACTGAATGACGTCTCCAAACTACATACTAACGCCGCCAAAATTTTTCCCCAAAATCACTAAAAATACTAAGACAGTAAATTCATACTATCGCCTTGTTCAAAGGTAGCCTGTCGTTCATTCATAACTACAGCATAACAGACGGCCATGAAAACGCCAGCAACCCAGAAACTGTTGATCATAGTCTGAAAGAGGGTCATCACGAAGTAGGCCAGGACATTGAAATAGTTGCCAGCGTGGCTGAAAGTAAAAATAATATCATGGTTCAAGACACGTTCAAGATTCAATAAGCAAGCACTGAAACTGAACACAAAATATTATAACGAACACTGATCAAGATTATACGTATTTAACCCTGCATTTTGTAGTCACTCACTACACAGGTAAAACATTCGGCACCAGTTTCTCTACGTAAGAATAATCACACCGATACAGACCTGCGACCTACTCATTGAGAGCAGCCAGCAACGTCAACGTATTTCCGGCACCCCCTCCTACGCTGTCATCTCCAGCCGCCTCATTGCTAAAGGCTACGAAAAATCTCTCAGAGTCACGCCTAATAACCCACGACGGACGGCTCTTGAACCCAACGTGCGCCACCAGACTAAGGTCAGAAGTAGCCTTCGTGAAAGGGGCAGCTCGATCTGCGCCAGTATTCCTGAGCTGGTCGGTCAAGCCCGTCAGGAACTCCGTCTTCCTGTGGTTTGCCCCTGGAAGACTAAAATGGAGCTGGTCCTGTTGTTGTTGTTGTTGTTGTTGTTCCGGGCTCGTCAGCTTAGAAGCCATATGAGGGCACGTCTGCAACCAGCAGTCCAGCACACGTCTTCGACAGGCAAGTCCACACATCGGAACATCCGTCAGGAAAAAGATGTGGGGGAACGGACCACACCGCTCGGTAGCATAATTTAAGAACTCCGGATGCTTCAGTGTTGATCCGACACGGCTATGCCGAGTCCCCGGGAGGTTGGAACCCATTTGCGCCGTTGACCAAACGGATGCCAGGGGACACCTGTGGGGACTCCATTTGATGGGGTCCATGTCCATCGGATTTCCCACGGAGGTGGTTCCAAAGCCCCCCCCCCCCCAGCTGGTCCTGTCATCAATCAGTCTCTGCTCAGGCCCGTCGACAAGCTGTCAACGGCGGAGGAACTCCGCTCGTGTGCCGTTGACACAATCCGCTTACGTCATGCCAACTGCAGCCGGATCATCTACACGGACGGTTCGGCAACCAGCGGAACGGACGACGGGGGAGGCGCGGCTGTCCTGACGTCAGGTGACTCGGAGCACCCTACCATCCTTGAAACGAAAAATGAACGGGGCCGGGCCACCACGAGTTCCTTCGAGATGGAGCTCCTTGCCATTCGCCTGGCTGCCGACGCCATTTCCCTAGCGGGGAGCGCTGAGGCCACCGTCATCTGCTCCGACAGTATGGCCGCCATCAGCGCCCTATCCAGCTCCTCCTCTCCCAACACCGACGTCCAGCTCACAATGGAGTGTCTGGACCGGGCGAGCAGCTTCTGCAGCATCTCTCCGGTGGGTGCCGGATCACGTAAGAGATCCCCGGAAATGAAGCGGCGGGCCGCGCCGCAAAGAGGCCACGCAGAGCGAGGCCCCGCCGGATAGATCTATCTCCTACCCAGCTGCTCTCGCCTGCATTAAACGCCGGATCCACGACCCTCCCCCTACCAAGCCGGAAATTGCTACGGCCTACGCATCTGGCTTTGATAAACATACTGGTGGAATGGGCCGCCACGACCGGGTCCTCCTGGCACAGCTACGCACAGGGCATTGCTGCATACCGGGCTATCATTCAACCCCTTTTCGACCCCACATGCGGAAAGTGCGGCCAGGAACCCCAAACACTCATCCACTGGCTCGTTGACTTCCCGGCCATGATTCAGGCCCGGGTGAAGAACCTGGGAGCGACGACCCCTCACTTTATATTCTTTGCGATAACCCATTTGGTGTGGTGGCATTGGGCTGGGGGTTTTTTAGGCAAAAATAAGTGGGGGGAAGAGTGGGGGGGGGACGCCCCCCCCCACAAGTGGGGGGAGGTCCAAAAGTGGGAGGGGGAAATAAAATGGGCTAAAAAACCCAAAAATACCGTATAAAAAGCCTGTTTTCTACATATACTGTTATAACTAAGCTTAAAGGTGCTCAAAAATTAAGTTTTGGCACCAAAATAGATGATTTTTTATCAAAAAGTTCCCGGCAAGCCGAAAAAAATTTTGAAAATTTTGACCAAAAATCCTAAAAATTTGGCATTTTCTGGGCACCTTAGGGTGAGTGGGGGGGAAGCCCAAAAAAGTAAGGAGGGGAAACGATTGGGGGGAAGAGGTCGAGTGAGGTGGGCTGGCTTTTTCCTAGGCAAAAATTTCTGGGGGAAGTCTGGGGGGGGGGGGTCCCCCCCCCCGGGTCTGAGGGGGGCTCGGTTTTCTGGGGGGGGGGGAAGAAAAATTTTTCAAACAATGCATAAAAATAGCTATTTTTTGCTGCTAAGCTAAAAAATTAACTATTTTTAACTTAAATTTAAGCTTAAAATAGCTAAAAAATGCTTAAAAACGGGTAAAAATGCGGCGAAGCCGGGAAAATTTTTCAAAATTTACCCTCCAAACCCTATTTTTCCGGGCATTTTAGAGTTCTGGGGGGGGAAGGCCCGAATCCTGGGGGGGCGACCCAAGTCTGGGGTGTGTACGAAATTCTGGGGGGGCCCGTAGGAAAAAGCCAGGAGGGGAACCCAAAACGTGGGCCCCCCCCAGTGCAAAAACCGAAGTTGGCGCGGGCTACTCTATGAGCGGCTCTCGAGTTGCCGACCTCAACAACAACAACAACAACAACAACGTCAACGTGGTCTGATTTACAGTAAAAGAAAGCAGCAGAAGGTAGTATTTAGGGATTTTTCGGGGGGGGAACGCTTTCCGGGCGGACATGGGCGTATCCAGGGGAGGGTTTTGGGGGTTGGAAACCCCCTCCTTTTGGGTTAACTTTTATCAATACTCCGTTACAAAAGCTCAACTTTTTGTCAAAACCCCCTCCTTTTCAGTAAATTTTAGTTAAAACCCCCTCCTTTTCAAAAATCCTGGATACGCCCCTGCGGGGCGGGCTGGGTATTTTTCACAGAGACCTTCCTCCAAACCGACCTCCCCCTCGGAAATTTGACTTCCCGCACTGAGGTATACATTTTGGCACAAGGATGGGTAAATTTTCACATAGATTTTATCGTAAAAATGACTATATTTATCCTAAAACGAGCAGTTTTTGAGAACGTTTTGCGTTTCCACCTGTAAAATACGCCGAAAATAGCAATTTTTGGGTCACGTTTATTCCCCCCCAGGCCAGGGTGCGTGATACACCCCCGGGACGGCCCCACCCCTCCCAAAAAATACCCTGTCTTTTTGCACTTTTTGCAAAAATAAGCTAAAAATGGCATTTTTGGCGTATTTTTTGCACGTAGACACGCACACCGTTCTCAAAAAACGCGAGGGTTTAGGCTACAAATAGTTATTTTTACGAAAAAAAGCTCAGACTCAGCCGAAAAACATTTGAAAATTTGCCTACTTTGGCGAAAATTGTGAATCCAAAAAAGCCCCGGGAGAAACAAAAATCACGGGGACAACTTCGTTGGGAGACGTGTTTTCGGGAGGTCAATTTCGGGCCTCCCGTCCCCCTCTAAAAATAATCTGAGTAGTATATATACGTACGTACATGCAACTTATTAAAAGTGAGTGTATTACCTTCTGTATCCAGCATAAGCAGTCATAGCCAAATAGATGACCCAAATGAACATGGCCGTCTTGTACCACATCAGCATTCGATTCAGATGACTTGCAAACACCACAACAACTATACACATCATGGCAATCTATAACACCATCAGAAAAAGTATTTAACATGGAGTTAGCACAGGGCTCCTCACTGACAATATCGACTAAAAGAGGAAATGTAGGATATAAAATAAATAATTTGTGTATTAGTACTGGCTTACTTCTACTGGGGGGTGGTGGTGGGGGTGGGGGCCCTCCCATTCAGAAGGTTCCCTCCATTCGAGGAGCCTCCCCATAAATTCCGACCTCCCCACCCCATAACCCCAAAAATTGCCATTTTTTACCATTTTTACCTAAATTTTCAAAACATTTTCCGGCTTCGCCGGATTTTACCTGAATTTCCGCTATTTTAGCTTAAAAAACACCAAAAATTAGTTATTTTTTAGCGATTTTTGGCATTTTGCACACAAAAAACCTAAAAATTTGTCAAAAAATATGCCCTCATTTTCGGTGAGCCCCCCCATCGATGGGAGGCTTCTTTTGACCCCCCCCCCCCATAAATTTTGGCCTTTTTGGCCTAAGTAAAAGCCAGTACTACAGAGTATCGACTAAAACTATCCATGACCACTGCTCTTTCAGAATCTTGTCGTAAAATGAAGAAATTTTATCATTATATATATGATGTAAAACTGAAAAACTTGCATGAATTTCGCTAATATAATATTTTGGTTTTCTTAAGTAATCCGGTCGGCTTCAGCTAAAAACTTCCTGATTATATAAATTATACTTACATATTTTCATTTTTACTTTCAAATATATACAAGAGGAAAGTTTCGGCCCTACCAATGACAGAGTTATCTGAACGAAGGTAATCTTTCGAATCAGAGTCCAGTCCATGGTACGTCTTGGGGGTGTGGGACCCCTGGTCTGACCGCCCTCCACAGCTCCTGGAGACAACGGTACCCCCGATTCACTTCCAGCGTCAGCGGTCACAACGGGGGCTTCCTCAGCGGCATGGGAATCCTTTCCGGATAAATTAAAGTCGAGCTTCATGATTACCGCAAACTAGGCAAATAAACTAAAACTTGCAAGGGGCCAAATCAGCTAGATACCGGCAGGAAGTTAAGGTATGTATGGGATTGAACGGACGACAAATGAGATGCACTGCCACTGCACGAATCGTTACAAACTATTGCAAACTTTAACTCTAAATAAAAATACAAAACATATATATATATATATACGCAAATAACGTACGATGTATCACAATTTACTAAAAACGTAAAACAATTATATAATTCGAGAAAGTGACAGAAAGGGACCGACAGACGGCTCTTCAGAGAGACAGGTACATACCGAGACAGGGTGAGAAGAATGGCACGTGGAAACAGGGTTGCAACTCACAAATGAGGTCAGTTCTTGCTGCCGGCTGATTAGCCAGGAATTAAATCAAATAAGCAGTCTTCACATAATTTTGCAATCCCAGTAGTTTGAAGTCATGCAATTACGTACTATCCTGCACAAGCCTCATAGGTCTTTAAGGTTCTACAGGATTAATTGGAAAATAAAACAGATGTTGACGCAGTGCTACAAATCAAATATGAAGTAATAACAGAAGATAATATTGTAGATGATGGGCAAGCCTGACCATGTTGGATAATGCCAGGCTCAATTTTATACAATAGACTCTTTCACTTGAAAAGAAGGAAAAGACTATTTTCTCCAAACGTTCAGACGCATTTCAAGAGCTGCTTCATGAAAACGAAAACTATGCAATTAAGAAGCAGAAAATTCGCGCCACAACGGCAAAAATTTATGGTTTATTGACTTTTTTTCTATTCTTTTCCTTAAATTTTTCCTACCTTCGAGCAATTCCTCCCTATGGTACAATCAGACATTTTTGGGTAACTGGGAGAGATCAGGATTTATCTTTCACCCTAGTGAGTTTGATTGAGGATTTTCAGATTAAGAGCAAAAATATAACAACTTGTCATCAGAAAAATGTGAAACAGAATAAAACTATTTTTAACGCATTAAAACTATTTCCGTCAGTTACTTGCTCCATATATACAAACTGGTCTCCATATAAATGTCTCCTATTGCCTACCGCTATTCGAGTGTAGACAGTTGCATATGACAGGACTGGCTAACGGCAATCAAGTGTAAAGGTTTGGCTCCGCCGGGAATCGAACCACGGACCTCCCGAACTGCAGTTAGGCGTGCAACCACTACACCACGGAGCCAGGAAAGAAGAGCACGTAACATCTCTGTTACGTGAACCCGACTAACAAAGCATACGAACAAGTTGCATTGGTATTTCTGCATTACCACTACAATATAAGCTGAGTTGTAATACAGTGTCGCTCTTAGAAGTAACTTTGTGGTTTCTCAGTTTTCGCACATTTTCATTTATCATAGCAGATCTCCATTTTCATTTATCATAACAGATCTCATATTATTTATTGTAATTTGTTATTTGTATGCAAAACTTCGTTCAAATTATCTGACATTTGGCTTGCTAGTGATGAAGATACAAATAAAAAACTCAAATTCCGTAAAATCCGAAACACATACCTAATACGTATAGTTCAGTTTTACAACAATATACCAAAAATTCGCTTTGTCTGAAACCTAAAAGCTATCAATCTGGATCTAACTCAGGCTGACTGACACTGCAAAAAAGTATATGTACATTCAATCAGGTATATACAATTTGAGATTGAGACACAGTTTTCAAAAACTAATTAGGATTGTGTTCTCTAAAAGATTTGTTAGAAAACAGAAAACAGTAAATTTGATCAAAACAACAGCAGACACCAAGGCAGGAGTTAGTAAAAGGCTGTATGCAGTGAAACTTTTCATTTTTTTCAAATGCACTGGATGAAAAGAGTTGATGAACAAAGGCGACCATGCACATGAAGACTACAGCAAAAAAACATGTAAGCACAAGAACACTGTACACTATGCATACACAAGGAGCAAGGAAGCGTATATATCATTATGTGCAGTAGGCACATGTGTACGTATATAATACATATTATGTCATGCTAAAAGTTCGAGTCAGTATTGGCAAAGAAAAAGATTGAATCCCCAGAAATCCATTAATGCCCATCTTCTTTGCAGGGGCTTAACATAAAACGGGCCATTACGAACAGAAAAGTAAGCAGAAAGCGCTCACGAAATGAGATGTGGCTTAAGGAGAAAATTAAGAAAAAGATTCCATCTAGCCTGAAGGAAATCTCTATCAGAAAATAAGACAAGATAGAATGGGACAGAAAATTTAATATTACAAGAAAAGTGGGACGAAAGGAAAGCCTTCGAAAGCTTTTCGAGAAGACCGATACACTACCTACGTACGTACGTCCTATCATAATGAGAGTACTATTTACGTCGTCTAGTAAATGTATAGGTACTCAGCTCGAACTGTCGAGGGAGTATGACAATATTTATCACCTCATAAATATCACATCTGGCAAGCCAGAATATGCCCTGTAGTAAAATTGAAATGGTAAAAATTCAAAATTAGAGAGAACTATTCGTATTGAGGTCGTAATCTGAAAATTAGGGGGTTCCAAGGAAAAATTGAAAATTAAGCAAAATGTTAAACTTCCTACCGTTGACGTTCAGAGTTAAACAAAAAAAGAAACTACAACTACATATATATGGGTAATATATGCTTGTATATATATATATATATATATATGTATACATTAGGGATCGACCGGAATTCCCGTTCCAGTTCCGGTACATTTTGGTTCCGGTTCCGGTTCCGGTTTTTGAAAACGTACCGGAACCGGAACCAATTACAGCCTATTATCAAAATCAAAATTTTATTAAAAAAATTTTTCAAAAATTTTATCAAACTTCTTTAAAACTTTTTGAAAAACTGCGATTCTCTTATAACCAGAATATGATTTATTCAAAAATTTTCGCCTGCGGCGCTATTGCATTACTTAGAATGTTTCGAATTTGTAATAATAATGTCTAATGTATTGTTATTATGAATATTAGTAGGGCAGATACCGGTTGTTATGAATATTAATATATATATATATTATAAAACAAAAATAATACTTAATAACTCAGATTAAATAGCACAAGACCGCCGGCCGCCGAAACTTTTAAATTTAAGTATACCTAATGCTGAATTGAAATTATTGAAGCCTATGCTATTTCAAAATTATAGAGTGCGCTGTTGTATAATCAAATGTCAGTTTTAGCTTAAATTTAATCTTTTTAATTGTTTAAATCGAGACTGGACTTTAAATATAGACTACGTAAGTTTGTTGCTTTGTTTAGTAATTAATCCAGTGCGCAGATCAACAGAATTACTAAAAAATTATGAATGGAACAAATAGCAATGGTTTTTAAAAATCTTATGAAGAAACGTCATTTAAAATTTAAAAATCCTGATGAAGCTAGCCAAAAAGGAAGAAATTTTGTTTAATTCAAGTTGGAGAAATAAATTGTGCATTTCGGCTTTCTTTGAAACTTGTGAAAAATACTTTTGGCTTTTATATATACATATGTTTTAATGGATGAAAATTTATATATAATTTCAACCATGCAAAAACCATTTGCATTTTAATCAGAAAACTCCAATAACTCAAAGTAATTATACTGAGATATAACAACAAGCTAAGGACTTAAAAACCGATGTTCTAAACAAGTCCAATTTTGTATATAGCTGATGTTACTAAGTTCATAACTAGATTAGATTTACAATACAAGATTTATACAAGAACAATTTAATTTTTCAAGAAAAATTTTAATTTTGTGTGTGAAGTACGGAGAGAATAAAAGTAAACTAAAATGGTAATAGATATCTTTGTTTTTCCAAAAATGTAAATGGCATTATTATTTTTTATTTTGCGTTTTGAAAATGCTGCAACTTTTCCGCTTCTAGTAAAGTTAAATGAACTTTTTGATTATGACTAGAAATTATCAGGCAAGCCAGATAAAAACTAAACATGTTTATGACTTATTTTGTCGATGGAGCAGTTGTTGGTGCTCGCAAAAATTTTGGTGGAATCAATTTTTCTATCTACTTATATTTCGCTTAATTTGAGATTCAGCTTAACCATGTAAGAAGTTAAATTTTATTTGCAAGTAAATGTCCTTTAAGTCAACTTGCATTCGATTAAATTATTCATCGAAATTCGTATATAGAATGTAAAAATATAGATGCCGTTTATTCATCGAAAATGTGCTCGAATAATATAAATATAGCATATTCATACCGTGTATAATTAATTTTAAATTTTAAATTTTAATTTTAAAGCTATAATGTAGTAAAGTTTAACTATGCTATAAGACAAAAATCTCTTAATAAATCGCAAATTTCATGTTCCTGCATTGAAATAACTATATAAAATATAAAGCAAACGTTATTACAATGTTCTAGTAACTATAAAAAAGCGAAAAATTGTGCAAAAATTGTCCAAAACGTCAGAAAAAATTTTCGATTTTTGTAGTGTTAATGAGCTTGTTCCTGTTACGGTTCCGGTTCCGGTTTTTTAAAGCCAGTTCCGGTTCCAGTTTCGATTTTTTGGAGTTCCGGTCGATCACTAGTATATATATATAGATAATTTATTTACCTATTTTGTTTTGTTTTGTAGTATTGTTTTTATTAATTTAAGATTGCATTGCTAAGCCCGATTGTAGACTGCACAAAAACAGAGTGCAAGCCCGATTATCAGATCAGGGTTGCCTTACGCAGTTAAACCACATTCCCGGTTCCTCCCCACTCGGCCCCATATATATACCCACTTTTTTTTTGGCACTCTCCACACTCATCAGACGGTTTTCAGAAAATGTCAATTTTTTGGTAAAAATTTCAATTTTCAGCTTCGTTTAAATTTGGTCTAAAATCGTAATCTTTTGGTGTCAAAGTGTTGAGCACATTTTAGCATAAAGAAAACAGGACAACTACATCGACAAAGTTTAGCCAAGCAGGGTGAGCCTACTATTTCAGACCCGGTGTGTTTTTAGTACCACTTAAGGGTGCACCTGCCATTTTCCTGGGGGGTGGGTAGGGTGGGGGCCCCCCACAAATTCGTCACCCCCACCTTGCCGGTCGTCCTCCCAGAATCGCTCCCCCAGGATTCGGACCTTCCCCCAGAACTCTAAAGTGCCCGGAAAAATAAGGTTTTGTTTTGAGGAAATTTTTTTCAGGCTTCACCGGATTTTTACCCCATTTTTAAGCATTTTTTAGCTATTTTAAGCTTTAAATTTAAGTTAAACAATAGTTAATTTTTTTTAGCTCAACAGCAAAAAAACTCTGCAGCTACTACATTTTTTCGAAAACTTTTTCTCCCCCCCCCGAAGACTTCCCCCTCCCCAGACATTTTTGCCTACCTAGGAAAAGCCAGTGCACTGAGGAGAAATGACTCCTCTAACTTCAGGAAGAGCCGAAACGGACTTGGACTTAGTTTCAAATTTTTGACATTTTTATAAATCTTGGAATTTTTAATGACATGTATACACGTTGACAAAGACACGCCCTACAAATAAAATGGACAACACCATTTGCTGGTTTATACTTTTCACTACACACTGAATACGCGTGGTTTGCTGTATAAGCACATTATAGCTAAAGAACATAGAAGTTATCACTGAAAACTTGACCGGGAGAAAACAGGAGAATACTAGGTATATATAACGTATATGCTCTATTCCATAGTTCCCATGACAACTGTCGCTACGTACCAACTGTGCTTTTGTGTATTTATGCATATACACGTATATACAGACTGACTATCCGGTTGTGAAAACCTAAAACTTCCGCGAATTTTTTAAGATATTTTAGCAACAAACAACTCGTCAGACCACAGAAAAATAAAACAATTATGTATACTCTATTCTATAGGCGACTCTCGTCCACGTGAAAGTGGATTGCACTTTAATTCAAGAATTCAATAATTATCCTTATTAAAACCGTCAGCAAAACATCATTAAACGTCCAGAAAACAACAGAGTAGCAAGAGAAAAATGTCGAAAGAAGAGCTATTTTCCATTAGCCTCGTCTGAATCTGAAGTAAACTAATTTCAGCAACACTGGCTCGAAAACTTAGGTGGGAATTATGTTATCAATGTTAAAAAATAGAGTTTCTAAATTTATAAAAACAAATAACATCATACAAAGCTACACTGCAAACACTGCCAAACCACTGTGAGGTCCAGCAGCTGAATTTCTATGCGAGTAGAAATTTAGCACATAAAGCTCATAACTCAAATTTTTACAAAATAAATTAGCCTGAAGCTAGTTTTATTCAGGAGAGACAGCTTCCTAGACAAAAAGATGACAAATTTTTCACATACAAAGCAGAATTGATCCTGAGTATAGAGTGTATATTCTGTGGAGAAAGCAATTTTGCACTTCAAAATTTGAAAAAGTGCTTTCAGTGTTTGCTGAGGCTGAAAGAAATTTTAATATAAACTTTTTAAAGCCGCAACAGAAGAGGAACTCAAAGCCGCTTTTCGGAATCTGGGAGAAAGAACATGAAAGAAAAGAAGCTTTTTCAGTAGATTCCATTACGGACGTTTTCTTAATTTCAAAAATTATTCAACTTCTGGGGGATCCGCCGCCAAGGTCTTCCGCTTTCGATCTACCGGAAATTTAGTTTGGTTGCATCGCAGCAGCGACGACTGGAGAATGCAAAGATTTTTCAGGCTCTACACTTCCCCCCTTTCAAAATTCCGGGTCCCCTGATATTGTAGTATAATGAAACTCTAATACGTGCGGTAATAAAACGAGTAAATCCTTGGCAATATGTTAGAAACTACGGGACTACGCAGCAGCAGAGGTCCGTTGCAGTCTGGTAACTCCGACCATGCCGACCTCCTGAACAAGTACGTAGTATATACAGGAAAAATAGGCTACTTTTTCAATGGAGGCTTCAGAGTTTTAGGTTTCATGTACTCTTAAATTGGAACGGGATTACAGAAGACAAGCGGTCATCCGCCGTGTTAAAATTACACTAAATCAATTGCTAGTCAGGGCAAGCGGAGGACGACTCAGTTCTTACGCTATGAACTTGAAGTAGAGTCACAATTGGGTCGGATTGAGTAAATGAACTCAATCAAAAACTGAGACTAATTCGTGCCTGTTCAAGTAAGCCTTGCATTGTCCCACTCAAACTAATATAACCTCAATTTTCACGCAATAATACTATCACATCTCAGGTATAAACTACACAGGCAGCCAGATATACAGGCTGAAACTAAAATTCAATGACCTATTTCGTATATAAATATTGCTACGTGTGTTCAACTTTTTCTTTTTCAATTCAAAGTTTCAGCCACATCAAAATGATCATCATTATATACATAGGACTTGTTTCAATTGAAAAACTTTCGTAAGTCAGATTTTAAACATCGTATATATAATTACACATATCAATTCAGATGCACTCAAAACTCAGAGGATCAAGGATTATGACCAGAAGTCGACTCCAGGATCCGCGACTCTTATCACTTGATTAATACCCGTTATCACTTGACCAGTAGGACACACTAAATTTGCTATATATATATATAATGGTGCAAGATTTGCAGTTTTTTAAATATTTGCAAAAAAGACTTAACTTTTTGTAGCATAATTGTAAAATTTTATCTTAAAGAAAGAATCTGTTTTTCTTAA
>JASAND010022031.1:0-10586 GCA_030248195.1 Trissonchulus latispiculum
TTTTTCTATACTAATTTTTGATTATCTAGGCGATGGTCCAGATCAAGTTTATGTTTGATTTCCGAATTTCGCTCTGGGTCGATTTTTACAGATGGTCAAAAATGGAAGAATCGACGTTTGGACTAAGAAATTTTTCGAGGTCCCAACACAGAAAATTGTCAAAAAAGTCTAAAATAACGTTTTTTGGCAATTTGGTGGTGCGAATATACAGTAAATCGGGGTCGCTGAAAACGATGAGCATACTGCCGAAACCGATGGATGTGACCCTCAGGCCCCGCCCCATGGCACCCGTGGTTCCTCGCCCAGGGTCAAAGTTGGGAAAAGTCCGTAAAAACGGCTATTTTCGGCCATTTGGTGGCAGGCCCGCACCCAGGATTTTGAAAAGGGGGGGTCCAAGGTAAAACACAACGGGGGGTCTGGGGGGGGGCGGAGCCCCCCAGAAGTTGAAGAATTTTTGCATTTTCGCCAAAAAACAGTACATTGGACGTTTATTTCTAGCAAAAAGTGAATTTTCGCGCGCGGGCGCGAAATTTTTTAAAAAATAGCTGTTTTTGCCATAAAAATAGCAATAATTTTCCATTTTGTCATCCCAAAAGGGGGGGTCTAGACCCCTTGAACCCCCCCCCTGGGTGCGGCCTTGTTTGGTGGTGCCCATATATAGTAAATCGGGGTCGCTGAACACGATGAGCATACTGCCGAAACCGCCCGAAGTGACCACTGGTCAGCATGCCCCCGTGGCACCTCGCCCAGAGTCAAAGTTAGGGTCAAAGTTGGGAAAAGTCACTAAAATAGCGTTTGTCGGGGTTTTGGTTGGGGGCATGCATAGTAAATCGACTACGCTCGTTTCAATGAGCATATCTTCAGAACCGACGGAAGTGACCACTGGTCACTATGGCCTAGGTGGCCTGTTGACCAGTGGTCAAACCCCATAAAACAGCGTTTTGCGGGATTTCGGTTGGGGACATGTAGTAAATCGACTACGCTCGTTTCAATGGACATATTGCCGAAATCGAGGGAAGTGACCAATGGTCACTACGGCCTTGGGGCCGTATTGACCACTGGTCAAATGGCCTAAAACATTGTTTTTCAGCTTTTTGGTGGGGGGCATGAGCATATTTTCAGACCCGACGGAAGTGACGACTGGTCACTATGGTCTAGGTGGCCTATTGACCAGTGATCAAACACCCTAAAACAGCGTTTTTCGGGGTTTTGGTTGGGGGCATCTGGCTTATCCCTTGGCAATTTTTTATGGGGGAGGGCTTCATGGGGTCCCCCCCCCCAACTATGGGGGGGGGGGCTCACCCAAAATGGGGGGGGGCATATTTTTAGAAAATTTTTTCGAATTTTTGTGGGTTTTCTGTGTACAAACTGCTAAAAATCGCTAAAAATGACTAATTCTAGGTGTTTTTTACGCTACAATAGCGAAAATTTAGTCAAAAATCCGGCGAAGCCGGAAAATTTTTTGAAAATTTTGGGTAAAAATGGTAGAATTTGGGAATTTTTGGGGTTATGGGGGGGGGGAGGTCGGGATTTATGGGGGGGGCTTTTCATGGGGGGGCTCGTCGAATGGGGGGGGGAGGTCGCCGAAGGGGGGCGGCCCCCCCACCCCCCCACTAGGGATAAGCCAGGGCATATAAAGTAAATTGCCTACGCTCGTTTCAATGAGCATATTTTCAGAACCGACGGAAGTAACCACTGGTCACTATGGTCTTGGTGGCCTATTGACCAGTAGTCAAACCCCCTAAAACAGCGTTTTTTCGGGGTTTTAATTGGGGGCATATATACGTAGTAAATCGACTACGCTCGTTTCAATGAGCATATTTTCAGCAGCCCCTTCAGCAAGGAAGAATACCATGCAGCCATCAACGACCTACCGCTCAAAAAGGCTGCCGTCCTAGATCAGATTTCTAATGAAATGCTGAAGAACCTGAGCCAGAAGGGCCATGAAGCACTGCTCGAACTCTTTAATCGGTCCTGGCTATCGGGAGTGGTCGCGACTGCGTGGCGCCGCGCGAAGATTATTCCAGTAGTGAAACGAGGAAAGCCAGCGAACAGAATCGACTCCTACCGGCCAGTTAGTTTGACCAGCTGTTTGGCTAAACTCATGGAAAGGCTCATCAAGAACAGACTGTCTCACTGGATGGAATCTCAAAATATCCTCGACTGCAGACAGGCTGGCTTCAGGTCCCTCCACTCCACAGAAGACCATGTCATCCGCCTTGTCCAATCTGTGGTTGATGGTTTCTCAACAACAACAACAACAACAAAAATCGGTTTATTTTGGTCGTAGCATATGACACGCAGAAAACATAACACAGACCAAAATGGGATTTGAGCCACTGCTCGATCCCCTACAGCAACTGCACTTTAAATCCTGCAAATGCACATTGATTTTTACAACGAAAACAGTATCATAGGGGTCGCGGCAGCGACCCCTATAATATGCGTCAAAAGTCCCTGGAGACACCGTAAAATAAGCTGCGCAGAGGCTGCGCAAAATCCTGCGCAGATCCTGCGCAGATTTCATGCGCAAATTGTAGAGCACATCGAGTTTAGTATGTGTGCGAAGTTTCAGCTCCGTATCAGTTTCCGTTAAAAAGTTGCGCCCCGGACCGGTTATGGCGGCGATGTTTTTTTTCCGGTTTCTCCTATTTAATGGTCGTATTGTCCTGACTTTCCGCCTCTTTCACGTAATCTGCAGCGGAGGCCGGACCTAAAGGGGTATAGGGTCTGGTAGTACCCCATGCGCCATTTATGAATCGATACTTTTTTTGCGCCGCAGGTGCGCCACAGCGCCGCAGCGGCGCCGCAAAGTCGGCTCAGAGCGAAAAATGACCATTTTTGTGGTCGCTGCGCAGCTCGAACGTTAAGAGCTGGAGCCGATTTCTTTTTATATTCAGAAACTACATATATTGAACTAACTAAATAGCTAAGTCTCGTTTCACTATCACTTCCCATGCGACCACAGTGGCCGGTCAAAAATGGTGAAAATTCGAAAAATGAAAAATCGAAAATTCTCGCTGTGTATTCAACTTAGAAAGCTCAATTCTTTCATACAAAGGTTTTCTGGCACGGCGAATTGATTCCCGTAAGCAGTTTTGCCGTCGGACCCACCCATATTGCTGGGCTGGTTCCACTTTGCTGTCGGGAGGGTCAAGTCGGTACCGACTTCCAAGAACACCATAGGACTGTGCATAGCCTCTCAAAACTTTGTCCATAGGGGTTTTCTGGTGCGCCCAGCTCATTTCCGGTGTCCATTTTGAAGTCCGATCCACCCATTTTGCTGGGCTGGTTCCACTTTGCTGTCGGGAGGGTCAAGTCGGTACCGACTTACAAGAACACCATATAGGACTGCGCATGGCCTCTCAAAACTTTGTCCAGAGGTTTTCTGGTGCGCCTAGCTCATTCACGGAGTCCCTTTTGCCGTCCGACCCACCCATTTTGCTGGACTGGCTCCACTTTGCCGTTTGAAGGGTAAATCGGGTAGGGGGTCAAGTGGTCAAAAATAAAATTTTTCAAAAGTGGTCAAATTTGGTACCAAATGAAAGCCCGCATCGAACTGAGCAACTTTTGTCATAGAAGTGCGTACCTAAAGTGGCTGTAGAGGGCTGTGGTGGGGTGGGGTGGGGACCAGACATGCGCAGGAGAGGAAGTTCTGGGGAGGGGGGGGGGGGCTGAAGGGCGGCCGAAGGCCGCCGAAAAACCGGATTTTTCCGGTTTTTTACTGGAAAAATCCGGATCGGGGGGGGGGGGGGGTGAGGGAACCCTCTGGGGGGGGAGCTCAGGTCTGGGGGGTGAAAACCCCCAAACCCCCCCCCCCCAAGCACACGTATGGTGGGGACTTAGGCGATTTTGGGTCACAATTAAAATTTTCAAAAGTGGTCAAATTTGGTACCAAGTGAAAGCCCGCATCGAACTGATCAACTTTTGTCATAGAAGTGCGTACCTAAAGTGGCTGTAGAGGCCTGTGGTGGGGTGGGGTGGGGACTTAGGCGATTTTGGGTCAAAAATTAAAATTTTCAAAAGTGGTGAAATTTGGTACCAAATGAAAGCCCGCATCGAACTGAGCAATTTTTGTCATAGACGTGCGTACCTAAAGTGGCTGTAGAGGCCTGTGGTGGGGTGGGGTGGGGACTTAGGCGATTTTGGGTCAAAAATTAAAATTTTCAAAAGTGGTCAAATTTCGAGTCAAATGAAGGCCCGCATCGAACTGAGCAACTTTTGTCATAGACGTGCGTACCTAAAGTGGCTGTAGAGGCCTGTGGTGGGGTGGGCTGGGGACTTAGGCGATTTTGGGTCAAAAATAAAATTTTTCCAAAGTGGTAAAATTTGATATCAAATGAAAGCCCTAAGTGAGCTGCGCAAGTTTTGTCATAGAATTGCATGCTCAAAGTGGCTGTAGAGTGCTGTGGTAGGCTGGGCTGGGGACTTAGGCGATTTTGGGTCAAAAATGAAATTTTTCCAAAGTGGTAAAATTTGATATCAAATGAAAGCCCTAAGTGAGCTGCGCAAGTTTTGTCATAGAACTGCGTACCCAAAGTGGCTGTAGACTGCTGTGGTGGGGTGGGGTGGGGACTTAGGCGATTTTGGGTCAAAAAGAAATTTTTTCAAAAGTGGTAAAATTTGGCATCAAATGAAAGCCCAAAGTGAGCTGAGCAACTTTTGCCATAGAACTGCACACCCAAAGTGGCTGTAGAGTGCTGTGGTGGGGTGGGGTGGGGACTTAGGCGATTTTGGGTCAAAAATAAAATTTTTCCAAAGTGGTAAAATTTGATATCAAATGAAAGCCCTAAGTGAACTGCGCAAGTTTTGTCATAGAACTGCGTACCCAAAGTGGCTGTAGAGTGCTGTGGTGGGGTGGGGTGGGGACTTAGGCGATTTTGGGTCAAAAAGAAATTTTTTCAAAAGTGGTAAAATTTGATATCAAATGGAAGCCCTAAGTGAGCTGAACAACTTTCGCCATAGAACCACCCACCCAAACTTGCTGTGTCGGATTTATATACATGCTTTCTCAACCGGAATTTAAACGACAGACATAGGCCCAACACACATATTATCCCCTTTTGTGCGGAGCATTTTTGTTACTTGTCATAGGGGTCGCGGCAGCGACCCCTATAATATGTGTGAAAAGTGGCTGGAGACAGTGTAAAATAAGCTGCGCAGAAGCTGCGCAAAATCCTGCGCAGATCCTGCGCAGATTTCATGCGCAAATTGTAGAGCACATCGAGTTTAGTATGTCTGTGAAGTTTCAGCCCCGTATCACTTACCGTTAAAAAGTTGCGCCCCGGACCGGTTATGGCGGCGATGTTTTTTTTCCGGTTTCTCCTATTTGATGGTTGTATTGTACATAATGTTCGCCGCTTTCACGTGATCTGCAGCGGTGGGCCAACCTAAAGGGCTATGGGGTCTAGTAGTACCCTCTAAAGAATTTAAGAATCACAACTTTTCACGACTTCCGGGAACACCATATAGAACTGTACATAGCCTCTCAAAACTTTGTCTATAGGGGTTTTCTGGTGTGCCCAGCTCATTCCCGGTATCCGTTTTGCCGTCCGACGTGTCTATATTGCTGGGCTGGTTCTACTTTGCCGTCTGGAGGGTCAAGTCGGAAACCGCTTCCTGGAGGTCCATAGTAGCCTCTACCTGGCCTCTCAAAACTTTGTCTATAGGGGTTTTCCGGTGTGCCCAGCTCATTCCCGGTATTCGTTTTGCCGTCCGACGTACCTATTTTGCTGGGCTGGTTCTACTTTGCCGTTTGAAGTGTCAGTCTGGTGGGAGGGTCAAATGGTCGAAAATAAAGTTTCTCAAAAGTGGTCAAATTTGGTATCAAACGAAAGCCCTAAGTGAGCTGAGCAACTTTTGTCATAGAACTGCATACCCAAAGTGGCTGTAGAGTGCTGTGGTGGGGTGGGGTGGGGACTTAGGCGATTTTGGGTGAAAAATAAAATTTTTCAAAAGTGGTAAAATTTGATATCAAATGAAAGCCCTAAGTGAGCTGAGCAACTTTTGTCATAGAACTGCATACCCAAAGTGGCTGTAGAGTGCTGTGGTGGGGTGGGGTGGGGACTTAGGCGATTTTGGGTCAAAAAGAAATTTTTTCAAAAGTGGTAAAATTTGGCATCAAATGAAAGCCCAAAGTGAGCTGAGCAACTTTTGCCATAGAACTGCGTACCCAAAGTGGCTGTAGAGTGTTGTGCTGGGGTGGGGTGAGTACTTAGGCGATTTTGGGTCAAAAATAAAATTTTTCAAAAGTGATAAAATTTGGTATCAAATGAAAGCCCTAAGTGAGCTGAGCAATTTTTGCGGTGTCGGATTTATGCCTTTCTCAACCGGAATTTAAAGGATAGACATAGGCCCAACACACATATTATCCCCTTTTGTGCGGAGCATTTTTATTACTTGTATATATATATACGTATATACATACAATCACACATACATATACGTAGGTATATATATATTTGTCAAACTGCAAAAGTCTTTTTACATAAGGATAACGGAAATTCACAACTTCTCGACAATACACTTCATACTCACACAAGATCATGTTAATTACAAATCAGCGTCATATTTAAGAAACTCTGAAAAAGCTAGATGCTTTCTTTGCTTAGACATTAGCAAGGCCTTTGACTCAGTTTCTCATGTAAAACTTTTAAGTAAAATTGATTCTTTTGGGGTCAAGGGGCGCGCTTTAAATTGGATTGGAGCGTTTCTGCGTGAAAGATATCAGTACGTAAAGGTTAATGATGCGCTGTCGGACAGGGTGGAGGTCTTGAGTGGAGTGCCACAGGGGAGCGTGCTTGGGCCTATTTTATTTGTTATGTATATTAATGATTTACCTGATTCTTTATCATTCTGTGACTCCAAAATATTTGCAGACGACACAAAACTGTCCTTAGCGGGGTCTACTTTAGAAGATTTTGAGCATTTTAAATTGGATTGCGCTAATGTTTTTAATTGGGCTACTGAAAATCAGCTCTCCATTGCTCTTACCAAAAGCATGCTTCTCGAGATGGGGTCCTTTATTGCAAGACGATCTATCTGTAAATGGTACAAAAATTCCGAAAGTTAGCCTGGTAAAAGACCTCGGTGTATTTCTCTTCAAAGACCTCAAATTTTCAATTCATTGTGATAAAATATGTGCTAAAGCTTACCAAAAAATCGCCCTTATTTTTAGAACCTTCTGCTGTAGAGAAGTAAAATTTTTAGTGGCTATGTTTAAAACTTCTGTTAGGCCCATTTTAGAGTTCAATTCGTGTGTTTGGTCGCCGTCGTTGATGGGTAACATAAGGAAGGTTGAAACGGTCCAACGGCTGTTTACAAAAAGAATTCCCTCATTAAGAGACCTAAATTTCGCTAGCAGGATGAAAGAAACCGGCCTGAAACTTTGGAACTTAGGCGACTTAAAGCAGATCTAGTCCAAGCTTACAAAATTATTTTTGAGGTAGACAGGGTGGATTCTGCAAATTTCTTTTGTTTTGCTATTGACGCTGGCACCAGAGGAAACTACTTAAAGCTGAGACCTCAGCGTGCCAGACTGGAATGTACTAGGAATTTCTTCAGTAACCGCGTGATTCCTGTATGGATAGTCTTCCAAGCAGTGTTGTGCAATCCGCCAACACTTTAATTTTCAAAAATAAGATTGAGAAAATAAATTTTTCAGAGTTTCTTAAATATGACGCTGATTTGTAATTAACATGATCTTGTGTGAGTATGAAGTGTATTGTCGAGAAGTTGTGAATTTCCGTTATCCTTATGTAAAAAGACTTTTGCAGTTTGACAAATATATATATACCTACGTATATGTATGTGTGATTGTATGTATATACGTATATATATATACAAGTAATAAAAATGCTCCGCACAAAAGGGGATAATATGTGTGTTGGGCCTATGTCTATCCTTTAAATTCCGGTTGAGAAAGGCATAAATCCGACACCGCAAAAATTGCTCAGCTCACTTAGGGCTTTCATTTGATACCAAATTTTATCACTTTTGAAAAATTTTATTTTTGACCCAAAATCGCCTAAGTACTCACCCCACCCCAGCACAACACTCTACAGCCACTTTGGGTACGCAGTTCTATGGCAAAAGTTGCTCAGCTCACTTTGGGCTTTCATTTGATGCCAAATTTTACCACTTTTGAAAAAATTTTAATTTTTGACCCAAAATCGCCTAAGTCCCCACCCCACCCCACCACAGCACTCTACAGCCACTTTGGGTGTGCAGTTCTATGACAAAAGTTGCTCAGCTCAATTAGGGCTTTCATTTGATATCAAATTTTACCACTTTGAAAAATTTTATTTTTCACCCAAAATCGCCTAAGTCCCCACCCCACCCCACCACAGCACTCTACAGCCACTTTGGGGTATGCAGTTCTATGACAAAAGTTGCTCCAGCTCACTTAGGGCTTTCGTTTGATACCAAATTTGACCACTTTTGAGAAACTTTATTTTCGACCATTTGACCCTCCCACCAGACTGACACTTCAAACGGCAAAGTAGAACCAGCCCAGCAAAATAGGTACGTCGGACGGCAAAACGAATACCGGGAATGAGCTGGGCACACCGGAAAAACCCCTATAGACAAAGTTTTGAGAGGCCAGGTAGAGGCTACTATGGACCTCCAGGAAGCGGTTTCCGACTTGACCCTCCAGACGGCAAAAAAGTAGAACCAGCCCAGCAATATAGACACGTCGGACGGCAAAACGGATACCGGGAATGAGCTGGGCACACCAGAAAACCCCTATAGACAAAGTTTTGAGAGGCTATGTACAGTTCCATATGGTGTTCCCGGAAGCTCGTGGAAAAGTTGTGATTCTTAAATTCTTTAGAGGGTACTACTAGACCCCACAGCTCCTTTTTAGGTTGGCCCACCGCTGCAGATCACGTAAAAGCGGCGAACATTATGTACAATACAACCATCAAATAGGAGAAACCGGAAAAAAACATCGCCGCCATAACCGGTCCGGGGCGCAACTTTTTAACGGTAAGTGATACGGGGCTGAAACTTCACAGACATACTAAACTCGATGTGCTCTACAATTTGCGCATGAAATCTGCGCAGGATCTGCGCAGGATTTTGCGCAGCTTCTGCGCAGCTTATTTTACACTGTCTCCAGCCACTTTTCACACATATTATGGGGTGCTGCCGCGACCCCTATGACAAGTAACAAAAATGCTCCGCACAAAAAGGGGATAATATGTGTGTTGGGCTATAACCTATGTCTGTCGTTTAAATTCCGGTTGAGGAGAAAGCATGTATATAAATCCGACACAGCAAGTTTGGGTGGGTGGTTCTATGGCGAAAGTTGTTCAGCTCACTTAGGGCTTCCATTTGATATCAAATTTTACCACTTTTGAAAAATTTCTTTTTGACCCAAAATCGCCTAAGTCCCCACCGCCACCACAGCACTCTATAGCCACTTTGGGTACGCAGTTCTATGACAAAACTTGCGCAGTTCACTTAGGGCTTTCATTTGATATCAAATTTTACCACTTTTGGAAAATTTTTTATTTTTGACCCAAAATCGCCTAAGTCCCCACCCCACCCCACCACAGCACTCTACAGCCACTTTGGGTGTGCAGTTCTATGGCAAAAGTTGCTCAGCTCACTTTGGGCTTTCATTTGGTACCAAATTTTACCACTTTTGAAAAATTTCTTTTGACCCAAAATCGCCTAAGTCCCCACCACCCCACCCCACCACAGCAGTCTACAGCCACTTTGGGTACGCAGTTCTATGCCAACACTTGCGCAGCTCACTTAGGGCTTTCATTTGGTATCCAAATTTTACCACTTTGGAAAAATTTCATTTTTTGACCCAAAATCGCCTAAGTCCCCAGCCCAGCCTACCACAGCACTCTACAGCCACTTTGAGCATGCAATTCTATGACAAAACTTTTCGCAGCTCACTTAGGGATCTCATTTGATATCAAATTTTACCACTTTGGAAAAATTTATTTTTGACCCAAAATCGCCAAGTCCCCAGCCCACCCCACCACAGGCCTCTACAGCCACTTTAGGTACACGTCTATGACAAAAGTTGCTCAGTTCGATGCGGGCCTTCATTTGACTCGAAATTTGACCACTTTTGAAAATTTTAATTTTTGACCCAAAATCGCTACCGATCCCACCCCACCCCACCACAGGCCTCTACAGCCACTTTAGGTACGCACGTCTATGACAAAAATTGCTCAGTTCGATGCGGCTTTCATTTGGTACCAAATTTCACCACTTTTGAAAATTTCGGAAAATTTTTGACCAAAATCGCCTAAGTCCCCACCCCACCCCACCCCGGGCCTCTCTACAGCCACTTTAGGTACGCACTTCTATGACAAAAGAGAAGTTGATCAGTTCGATGCGGGCTTTCACTTGGGCTAAATTTGACCACTTTTGAAAATTTTAATTCCAGCGACCCAAAATCGCCGCCTAAAACCCCCACCTTTTTGTGTGCTTGGGGGGGGGGGGGGGGTTTGGGGGGGTTTTCACCCCCCAGACCGGGCTCCCCTCCCCGGAATCCTCACCAGGATCCGGATTTTCCAGTAAAAAACCGGAAAAATCCGGTTTTTCGGCGACGTGGCCGCCTT